>WNWK01001144.1:0-122500 GCA_009830355.1 Cherax destructor | reverse complement strand
CCAGGGTAGTCTGCAACACTGCACCAGGGTAGTCTGCCACACTGCGCCAGGGTAGTCTGCAACACTGCGCCAGGGTAGTCTTCAACACTGCACCAGGGTAGTCTGCAACACTGCACCGAGGTAGTCTGCAACACTGCACCAGGGTAGTCTGCAACACTGCACCGAGGTAGTCTGCAACACTGCACCAGGGTAGTCTGCAACACTGCACCGAGGTAGTCTGCAACACTGCACCGAGGTAGTCTGCAACACTGCACCAGGGTAGTCTGCAACACTGCACCGAGGTAGTCTGCAACACTGCACCAGGGTAGTCTGCAACACTGCACCGAGGTAGTCTGCAACACTGCACCAGGGTAGTCTGCAACACTGCACCGAGGTAGTCTGCAACACTGCACCGAGGTAGTCTGCAACACTGCACCAGGGTAGTCTGCAACACTGCACCAGGGTAGTCTGCAACACTGCGCCAGGGTAGTCTGCAACACTGCACCGAGGTAGTCTGCAACACTGCACCGAGGTAGTCTGCAACACTGCACCAGGGTAGTCTGCAACACTGCACCAGGGTAGTCTGCAACACTGCACCAGGGTAGTCTGCAACACTGCGCCAGGGTAGTCTGCAACACTGCACCAGGGTAGTCTGCCACACTGCGCCAGGACATACGTCGGAAGACCTGCAAGTAGCGAGTTAATTTTTATGTCGCAATGGAGTATATTTAGGAATACTTCTCAGGTATATTTAGGAATACTTCTCAGGTATATTTAGGAATACTTCTCAGGTATATTTCCTCTACTATTTAGACTATTGTTAATTATATCACCTGCCGACTACCGTACTGTGACTGCAAACATGAATTTCAAAATATAAATTAAAAAAGGAGGCAGTTGAAGTGAACTACAGACAAAGTAACTGGAGCAGATATGATAGGACTCCAGAGTCTAAGAGCCAGGACGGTTGCCACTTAAAATATGGACTGGTATAGGTGTGTTACCTTAGACAGGAAGACAAGCTGGTGTATTTCATCACGAGGGGAGCGAGGAACCGATGTCATGTAGGGGGGTATGGAATTATGGGATAATCGGGATATGGGAGAAGGGAGGGAGTGAGTAGGTAGGAGAGGTGAGGTGACAGGAGCGGAGGTAATGGAGGTAATGTGAGGTCACTGGTACTACACCATCACCCTCATTACCACCACACTACTCACCCTCTCTCTACCTAAAATAAAATATAATAAAATAAAGTATATGAATAAAGAATTATAAGAATATACCGGGACAGAGAATATTACTATTCCACTCAAACACAGTTTATTTAAGTCCTTGTACAATAATATATTTGGGAACAGGAGAACACTATTGGGTTTAGATAAATGGGGATTGTACATATAAGCAGGGAGACAGGGAATACAATCAACTGACGAAACAGAATATAACTTACAATATAGTTCAGAGGACAGTTCACCACAGCAACTCAGTCACACTTCTAGCCACAGGTCCCAAGACCTGCTCCAACAGAACTCTGCCCAGTGTCTCCAACAGTCTCCTCCAGAGACTCTACAGCAGCTCTCTCTCAGAGCTCTGCACACCGGCAGTCGCTCTGCTAGAATCTCGTGCCCAGAGCTCTGCACACAGGCCAGAGCTCTGCCCGAATGTCCCCAGCCCAGAGCTCCGCACACAGGCCAGAGCTCTGCCCGAATCTCGTTTCTAGTTGTTTCCTCGGCCTTATATAGTCCTCCAAGCATCCCCCCAATGAGGAGTGCACCATGTGCTTTGACCTGACGCCGAAACCTGACGCTAGTTCAAGACAAAAGACCTGAGCCTTAATCCGAACGGCAGGTGTGGCTGCTTAGGTAGACCTCACAGCACACTGACTACATCACACCGAGACTCGACCCCCTACAACAGATGGGTCAGTTCACTTAAACGCGCGCGCACGCGCGTGATCACACTCAAACATGGTCATATATCGAGTGCTCTATATGCCCTTTTTCACATTTTATTTTTCCATTTTCTCCGGTTATCGCTTCTTCTTTATCTCCCCTTTCATCACGGTTTCCCCTCCCTCTCCATTCATCTTCTTGTACCATCTCCGTGTTTCATCACTTGCTTCTTCAGCCTACAGTTATCTCTTCCATCTTGTTTATCGGTTCTTTCTTTATCGCTGCATCTCTACCTTTCTCTCTCCATCGTTGTCATATTCGTTGCTTATGGTGTTCTAACATGGAAGACATACAATATGTCTATTCTCCCGAGCACACACACACACACACACACACACACACACACACACACACACACACACACACACACACACACACACACACACACACACACACACACACACACACACACACACACTGTTGAGTGATGTAGTGAAGGCAGGATCCATACATAGCTTTAAGAAGATATACAATAAACCTCGTGGAGAAGGGAGTGGACCTGGTGACGACCAGTGAAGAGGCGGGGCCAGGAGCTGTGATTCGACCCCTGCAAACACAAATAGGTGAGAACGAATTGGTAAGAACACATAAACAGAGACAGATAGGCGAGTAAGAGGCTCCTGAAGCCAAGGCGACGACCTAGTAGTAACTAGTGAAGCTGGGTCAGTGTTAAGTGTCGTCGCTGTCAGTGTTAATAAATGGTACTGTTAAGTTTTTCCATGGTAATCAGTATTTATTTCTTCGTTTCATTTAGCAGATAAAAAAGAAGCAACTTAAATAATAATTCAATGGAATGCGTCTTTACTTCCGTGAAAAACAGTCGATAACTAGTGTAAAATTTTTGGCTTGCTCTGAAGATTCTGCAAAAAATTATTTGTTAGTTGATAGATCGGCCAAGGTTTGCAATCTTTCTTAACCGTAAGAATTTCTGAAACAAAATAATTAATTGGTGTTGAAGCAGGTAGAAGCTGTTGTCTACAGCAGCGGTCGTAGTGGAGGGACGACAAGAAATTATACTCAGAGACGACAGACAGTATTGTTGGAAAGGAGGGGATGGGGAAGATCCAGCATCAGAATGCATTTCACAACAAATTATATAGCTCTGTATCCTATACAAATAACCCATGCATAACAAAGTGAAACTTACTCGGGTTATTTGCGTATTGTTCCAGTCACGGAATTGTTTTTTTTTTTTAATCCATCTATATCCTATAAATTAGACACATATGCAACACTTGGGTATCTTTATTGAGGAAACGTTTCACCACACAGTGGCTTCATCAGTCCAATACAAAGCAGAAAGGTATAAGGAGAGGAGGAGTTTGAGGTAATCAGTCCCTCGGCCTGGAGTCGATTTGTTCAGTCCATCAATCTTGTAGGAATACAGCACAGGGCCGTAGAGGTGGCTTATATACTGTAGTCAGGTGAGGTGAAGCAGCAGGAGGCGTTGTCATAGTGGTACCATCCACTAGTCGAAGTAGGTCTTCGTCTTTGCTTATTATAACCTACGTTAATAGATAGTCATCTTACGTCTGCCAATGGTCTGTCATGATCACCCAAGAGAAAGACGGATGATGAAATGTTGCAGATTGAATGTTGCATGTTGCAGCACGAAGACATCAAACAGACACTAGCTCCTGTCTTGCAACATGCATAAGACTGGATGTGTGTTAGACCAGGATGAAATTCCGATGTTAGGAGAAAAATGCAAAATACTGTATACAACTATGACATTAAATGCTGTATACAACTAAGTAAGATATTCAATAATAAGTATTTTACTTTGTAAGGGAGAATTTTTGTAAGGTAAATAAGGCTCACTTTGAATCTTATTGATGTCTGACACTGAGATTTGTTCAGGGGGAAGAGGAGTGTTGCTTAAAGTTCTTGGATCAAGAGCGCTTCACGTCCCGTTGACGCCACAGTACCACACGTTATACCGTCACTTCCGGCAACACACCGTCACTTCCGGCACCACACCGTCACTTCCGGCACCACACCGTCACTTCCGGCACCACACCGTCACTTCCGGCACCACGCCGTCACTTCCGGCACCACACCGTCACTTCCGGCACCACACCGTCACTTCCAGCACCACACCGTCACTTCCAGCACCACACCGTCACTTCCGGCACCACACCGTCACTTCCAGCACCACATCGTCACACTTGCACCACACGTCACTTCCAGCACCACATCGTCACACTTGCACCACACGTCACTTCCGGCACCACACCGTCACTTCAGCACCACACGTCACTTTTCCAGCACCACACGTCACTTCGGCACCCACCATCATTTCCGCACCACCCGTCACTCCGGCACCACCGTCCTCCCAACCACCTCACTCGGACCACCCGTCACTTCCGGCACCACACCGTCACTTCCAGCACCACACCGTCACTTCCAAGCACCACACCGTCACTTCCGACCACACCGTCACTTCCGGCACCACACGTCACTTCCGGCACCCACCGTACTTCCGGCACCACGCCACTTCGCACCACCGTCATCCGGCACCACCGTCATTCCAGCACCACCGTCACTTCCAGCACCACCGTCCTTCCGGCACCACACCGTCACCCGCAACCCCGTCACTTCGGCACACACCGTCATTCCGGCACCAACCGCACTTCGGCACCACCGTCACTTCGGCACACCGTCACTTCAGCACCACACCGTCACTTCGGCACCACCGTCACTTCCAGCACATCGTCACCGCGCCACGCACTTCCAAAATCGTCCACTCCACGTCATTCCAGCACCACCGTCACACTTGCACCACGTCCTTCAGCACCACCGTCACACTTGCGCCACGTCATAGCACCACATCTCACACTTGCACCGTCATTCAGCACCACCGTCACACTTGCGCCGTCCAGCACATCGTCACACTTGCGCCACGTCATCCAGCACCCCCGTCACTTCAGCAACACCGTCACTTGCCCACCGTCACTTCAGCCCACACCGTCACTTCAGCACCACACCGTCACCGCACACCGTCACCCAGCACCACCTACTTCAGCCCCCGTCACTGCCGCCCACTGTTCTAGATCCGTATCACCTTAAAACCCATCCATCCTCCCTCATCCAACCCAAATACTCCGGAGACGGTAGCATACAAGACCTCTCAACCCACCTCAGACCAGATCGGAAAACCACCTCTATTCCACAGTGTCACAGGGCCCCAAATATGTCTGCCCAGGCCCCCAAGGGATGCGGATGTGTAGCGTGTGTGTTCCTGGCTATTAAGTTATCCAGTAGCCCTATGCATCGTATAAGCAAATAGTTATTATCGGCCTTGGGTAGTGGTGACACAAGGGCAAGAATGGGTGGTCAGGGAGGGGCAGTAGTGGTCTCGGTGACAGGGTCCGGTGGGCCATCGGATATACGAGTTTTGGTAAAAAAAAAAACCTTGTCAAGGAGCGAGCGCACGAGCGGCCATGGGGGTCCAGGCGGGCTGTTTTGGTTACTTGATATGATTTACTACAGGCCTCAGTGATTCTAGGCCCATCAAGGCTCGTTTTTCCCTTGTATACGCCGCCACCACGACGCCACCAGGTCACTCATACGCCCCCTCTCTTCCTCTCCCCCCTACGGAGTAAATTGATGGTGCTTGTATGAGTGAAGAGTGCTGCTTGCTGCCTTCACAGATCTTGCTTAGTCTGTCGTCTCTCACGGCTGCTCCCGTTAGTGACTCCCGAGACACACCACTACAACACCAGGCACTACAACACCAGGCACTACAACACCAGGCACTACAACACCAGGCACTACAACACCAGGCACTACAACACCAGGCACTACAACACCAGGCACTACAACACCAGGCACTACAACACCAGGCACTACAACACACATCACAATGTTTCACTAAGTATCAACAAATATAAACAGACATTACCTAGTGCAGTGTCTACCCCTTTTTCCTTTCTTCTTCGGTACGGAAGATTGCTAGCTAAAAAATTTAACAAACAAAAAATTAAGCGCTCCAAACTGACATAATTTTTAAACCCTGATCTATCCTTACTGTATATATTTATAAAATATATTTATTTAGTCACACACACACATGAGAATATAAGATCACAGTGAGGGGGAGAAGAGGAAGATGGGGCAGTGTGAGGAGAGGTACACAACATTCACCAACACCGGGGTCTGAGCTACAGCTTCTTAAGTCATAAGATGCTTAGTAAGACGCTGAGAGAGGAGGGTGGCGAGAGGAGGAAGAAGTAGGAGAAAATATATAGAAGGAAGGGGGGAAAGGAAACAAGAAGGAAAAGAGTTGGGTTGAGAAGAAGAGTGTAAATAAAGAGAAAAGCAGTAAGGAGGAGAAGGGACAAGATAGGGTAAACGAGGAGAAAGAGATTAGGAATTAGAACGACTAGTGAGCCACTTCATTATTATTATTATTAATAATATTTATGCTATAAACCAAGGGTAAAACCTGTACCGTACGGGTCATAAAACACCTTTATTAAGGAACTTGAGGGTGACTGGTTCTGGCCACCACACTTTAGTTGCTTGATAAAAGCCACAGGTCGCACCTTTACAATATACAGATAACTGATTTAATAAGAGATATGACTACCCTTTGTTTTTATAAGCACTGCTACACACTTTAGAATGGAATAGAATTGACGAACACATTTGATCAAGTTCTTCGTCATGGTACCAGGTCCTAATAACAGCAGCAATTAGCTTCTCCACAGTTGAACAGTCCTGTTTCGCGATCCTCCGTTTGGTTATTGTCCATAGATTCTCAGTTGGGTTGAGGTCAGGAGAGTTTCCGGGCCAATTTAGAACGCTTAGCCCACTCTCTTCGAATAATGTCAGCATTTTCCTGGAAAAGTGACATGGAGCGCGATCAGGCTGGAAAATGCCTTCTCCATCAGGTAAGTCTCTATCCATAATGAGAAGCAAATGAGTCGCCAGGATTGCCTTATATCTGTCACTGTTCATTCCCTCAATAACAAACTGTCCAGTGCCTTTAACAGCAAAACTACCCCAAAACATCTTAGGTGGGTGTGTTGTCGCTTGTTGAATGTGTCCATTCCGAAGAGTTTCGCCTTTGCTCCGTCTCACTACCACTGATCTGTACCCATGTAGTCTGTATAACCCCTGTGGTTTAGCGCTTCTTTTTCATAATAATAATAATAATGTACCCATGTACTTCAAAATGCGCCATATTTGATTGAGTGCCTACCGCAACCTATTTTTCTTCATAGCAACAGTCTTTCTGGCTTTCTTGGGATCCTTCACACTTTTTCTTATGATAATCTTGTCATCCTGAGTTGTTGTCTTGGGTTTTCTTCCACATCTTCCTCGACGCAGCGCTCCACAATCACCAGTGTCGTCAGCTCTCTTCAGAACCCGACCAACAGTTGACTTTGCTAGGCTCAAATTTTCGGCGATCTGTCTGACACTCAAATCATCATGTTTTCTAAGAGTTACAATACTTGCACGCTTCCTAGGTGTAACATCCATCACGAATTTCAGCAGTAATCATGCAGTGAAGGGGAGAATTTGGTGAAACCACATTTACTCACGGAGCACACTTGCAGGAATAGCCTCACAGAACAACAGCTGTTGTAGCACTGACGAGAATCGCAAGGTAACACTACTAATGGATGGTTGCCAGAAGTCGGTAACAAACTCTACTGAAAAGAAAAGAACCCAAATTACATTAAGCCGAAGACTACGTCATATGAGATAATCACAAAATTTATTCCCCTCCCAATTAATTTGCACACATAGCAGCCCTAATAGACGTATCATACTGTGTAATGATTATCCTCATCATCTTCATGTGTGGGTTTTCCCTGTCTTTGTCTTTCCCTCTTTCTATCCCTCTCTATTCCTTCCTGTGTCTCTATATCACACTTCCTTTCCTCTTCCCATTCCAGTATACCTCTTTCAAACTTACCCCCTGACCTTCTTCCCTCTTCCATTATCTGCATTCCTCTCTTGGTAAGCTCTTCCTGCCTGGCATATTCCTGTTGACACAAAATCACAGAGGATGTGTCCTTCCTCCAGCTAGCGAAACTGGGTGTGAGCAAGGTGCTAGTTGACGCATTCATGAAAAAGGTGCTAGTTGACGCATTCATGAAAAAGGTGTTAGTTGACGCATTCATGAAAACGGTGCTAGCTACCGCGTTCACGAGAATTGTGGCAGTCGTCGCGTTCACGAGAAAGGTGCTAGTTGTCGCGTTCATGAAAAAGGTGCTAGTTGACGCATTCTATCCCTCCCTCAGTCCCTTAATTTACCACGACTGACACTGACGGATCTTCGTGACTCGCCTCTCTCGCGGCGATTCACTCGCGTCCTCCCCGAGACTAAATCCTCACCTATCACCCTACGAATAATTTGAAATGTATTTTTTTAAATGTAATATGCGGATGTGGAAATGGTTTGGAAAAAGAGAGAGAGAAGGGAGGAATGAGGGAAGTGATGCAGCAACGGGAAGGATTAACCGCTTCGATGATGTGCCGGAAGTAACCTTGTCAGGGGTAGTAATTTACAGGTTGATCCCGTTCCAGCCTGTGAGTCCTTCCCTCCTGCCCATCCTAGGTCACTGCTCGGTGGTGTGTCTGCCTTATTAATTTTATATATATATATATATATATATATATATATATATATATATATATATATATATATATACACACAGTAAACAGGTGATATGACAATATGCAGGTCAATTACTGTGAAAAATAGTGAAATTCCAAGCGCTTTCATGATTTCTCAAGGAAATCAAGGAACTGTTCCTTGATAATGTTATTTCTCACATTATCAAGCACTAATACTTTTCGTCACATGACGAAAAGTATTAGTGCTATTGTATGACTCGCTAAACCCACGTGGGTTACACAAAACAAGGTGTGTAGGATCGATGGTGCGCTCGCTGTGACACAGCAGGTCAGCACTCACTGACGTATTAATGGGACATAGACAGAGTGTTGAAGGGATCGACAAACACTGCTAACCACGAGACACTCTCTTCTGGCTGCCAGGAACTTGTCTCATGTGTGAACATCATGATGAGTTGTGCTGGTCATGTGACACACATATCAGTTATGATGATGTGATGATGCTGGGGTTGTCATGGTGACGTGGTGATGGTGTTGATGCTGTGGTTGAGATGGTGACAGTGTTGTGACGATGACAATATTATGATGGTGATGCAGTGTTGAAAAAATTAAAGAATTTCTATATATATATATATATATATATATATATATATATATATATATATCTCCATGGGGAAGTGGAACAGAATTCTTCCTCTGTAAGCCATGCATGTCGTAAAAGGCGACTAAAATGCCGGGAGCAAGGGGCTAGTAACCCCTTCTCCTGTATATATATATATATATAATTTCATTTTCATAATGGAAAACAGTGCAGAAAAAATAATGAATTATTTAATAATGAATTAAGTTTGAAGAAAAAATCTTCATGACTCATACCTAATTATTGTTTTGAATACCTAGGAAGTGGACGCCTGCTTCCTATAATTGATTCGTATACCTGCTTCCTATAATTGATTCGTATACCTGCTTCCTATAATTGATTCGTATAACTGCTTCCTATAATTGATTCGTATACCTGCTTCCTATAATTGATTCGTATACCTGCTTCCTATAATTGATTCGTATACCTGCTTCCTATAATTGATTCGTATACCAGCTTCCTATAATTGATTCGTATACCTAATGCATATAATTAATTCGTATACCTACTTCCTATAATTTATTCGTATACCTACTTACTATAATTGATTCGTATACCTCCTTACCATAATTGAGTTTTATACCTACTTCTTATAATTGATTCGTATATCTGCTTCCTATAATTGATTCGTGATGTTTATACGATTTTTTTTATGAAAGAGTTTCCTTGTGGTAATGACAAGAACTTTTACCTTCCACAACGTAATGTATTGCACGCTTGTTGGCTGTGACCCCGGTACCCCTGTTTACCTAGCAGCAAGTAGGTACCTGGGTGTTAGCCGGCTTGTGTTGGTCACATCCTGGGGGGGACAAAAATTAACCTAATTTGCCCATAATGCTCTGCATAACCAGGGGCTTTCTATATAGTATGTCATTGGTGTGAGATATGGTCTGTGTAAGTTGTATCATGTAATTATAGAAATATAGATTATTACTATTAGTAGTATTATTATTGTTAATGGAGCGCTGATTTCATTAACCCCTAACAAAAAAAAATCCCTTCTGGATATCCGCACTTCAGATATCCGCATTATCCGGCAGGGACTTAAAAAATCAGCAGGTCAAAAGAGTGCTTTCCGTGTGGTCTGCGGCGCCGCCCAGCCGCAGTGTTGTCGGGTCCGCTTGGTCGGGGTTTCGGTCCTTCGTTCGGTCGCCTTCCGACCCTCCGTTGGGGTTCAGATTGCAGCTTTGTCACAGACGGGCGGGTCCTCTAGTGGACCAGGATGAGAGTAACTCATTTCCCACTTGCCAGCAAACACGCACTCACCTCTTCCTCTCCCACCCCCCTTCTCCATTCATTGCATGTCCTCTCTCTTTTTTTTACATAGGGTTTGACAAGGTTAGGTTAAGAATCCCTAGCTTTATTGACAAGCTATTTTCAAGTTAAGGGTTCCTAACTTTATTGACAAGCTAAGAGCTGCTATCTACATCAGCTCAGTTGAAAGCATTTTTATTGTTATGAAACATACAAGTAGGGAACAGGATGAAGTTGGAGCCATCTGTGGGTCAGCATATTCATCTGATCAACTGACTTTATCTCGTTGACATCATAATGCTGTACGAATGTGTTCCAGACTCGAGTCATCCTGGGGATAAATGATCTCACATGAAGTGATGTTCTGGAGAAGGGTACAGCCAGAGTGAAGTTGCTGCTTTCTGCCCGTCTTGTGGTATAGAAGCTTGCTTCTCTCTCTCTCTCTCTCTCTCTCTCTCTCTCTCTCTCTCTCTCTCTCTCTCTCTCTCTCTCTCTCTCTCTCTCTCCGTATTATCCTGTTCTTTCGTTACTTTCAGAAAGGTTAAAATCATCAGCAGATTTTTCCTTCTATTTTCCCTCCCACTATCCTCCTCCTCCCTTAGTCCCTTCTCTTTTTTTCCTACACTCCTCTACTTCTCTTTCGTTTTCCTTTTCCACCTTAATTCACCTTTCCTAAAAGGCAAAAAAAAAAAAAAAAAAAAAAGGGCACAATACCGTGACTGGAACAATACACAAACAACCCTCACATGGGAGACTGAAACTCGTGACGACGTTTCGGTCCGACTTGGACTAAGAGATGATGGAAGACTTGAAGTACCTTGAAATAATCAATCCTTCAGCCTTGATAGGTGTTCGGTCCCTCAATTCTGCTGAATTTGAAGGAGAGACCGGTGTTTCTCACCTGGCCTTACCCCCTTTTGTAGGCCTAACTTGCACACGGCCTATTCGCTTTACCTCAAAATTTACTTCCGGAGCTGGGATCAAATTAGAAACCCTAGGAAGGTTGCTCCGGTTATAGAGGCAAATATTTTTAAACTGCCTTTTCTAGAGTTGATTAGTACTCTATGAAGATTGATTTTGTCCATTTTGGGTAGAAGATTGCTTAGTTGAGTGATGTTCGAGACTTGTGTCTGGATTTCTTCGTGTGTCTATCAGTCACAGGGATCACAACAGTGCCTGAAGAATTGAAAATGGGGTCTAATTCTAGGAAAATGGAACGTAGTTTTAGGTCCTTGGACACAGAGCTCTTTAAGGGTCAGAGAGGGGTGGTGGGGGCAATGCAAAAGAATTGCTGTTGGGGAAACACGCTAAGAATGCCTCCCCGCCCTCCAGTTGCTGGAGTCAGTGACCCGATGTGTCCTCATCAACATTCACGCCCAACATTCCTTCTTACCACAGTTTCTGGCGTTGTCTGCGCTCATCCCACGTATTTACAGGCTGGAGGCGTGTAAGGGCGCCTCCAACGACACCACAACACTCTGCGCCTCATTAGCGTTGCTCAGGTGTTTCTTAAACCTCCGTCAACACTGTCAAGAGGATTCAACCCCGTCTTCACTCTGTCAGCCATGAGTGTGTGAAGTGGTTATGTCTTTTTTTTTAAAAGATATATTAAGCAAGCATCGCTTCGCACTTTTACACTTGTCAGTTAAGTGCTGGTAAGTGTAAGCATGAGCTACAAGGATTTTGCATTAAATTTGGTTACTTTGCCTGTTGTATTTACACATATAATCTAGCTGTTCTATGTGATTATTCTTGCGGTTTTCGCTCTGAACCTATGTTCATTTCAATCGGATTTCTTTCCTCTTCCCAATATTCATAAGCCTGCATTTTGCAAGGGTTGGATTCCAGTGGCCACTTGCGTGACTAATTCTGTAGGTTTTCCAGATCCAGTTGTAGCCTTTCTCTGTTTATATTCTCAATAATTTCACATCTACGAACGGGAATACATGGCACTCTGAATCTTCCGACACTTGTAGTGCCTCAAGAAGTATTTCTTGTGGCACTTCTCTTCCTACACGTGTCTTCGCTGATTCCTTTTTTTTCCATACACTCTTTGGCCTTCCCATTAGGCATTTGTTGATCCATTGTCGTGCATTCCTTGCTCTCGGTGTCCGCTCCTTTACATTATGATCCTGTCTTTTGTGTGTTACAGTGTCACATGCTTGTTTTCCATGAAGATGCATTTACCCACCCAAGCACTCTGTGTGTTTGTCAGTGTGTGTGTGTAAGGGTGTGTGTGTGTGTGTGTGTGCTCTTACGTGTGTGCACTCGTGTGTTGTTACCCACTTACATATTTCTGCTTAGTTATTATGGGGGAAAAAAGTGACAAAATCTGTCGAAATTTCGGCCCGTCAAACACCCGATAAATTTGAGATAATCCAGAAATGGGCTGGACAAATTACACGTCCACACTGGCCATTTACCTTGCACACCCTCCTTTCTCTCAACTCCAGCCTCCCCTCCCTTCCTCATTCCCTCCCTCCCTTTCTCACCATCCGCCCAACTTTGCTTAATATATATATATATATATATATATATATATATATATATATATATATATATATATATATATATATATATATATATATATATATATATATATATATATATATACATATACAGTGGACCCTCGGTTTTCGTTGAAAATTCATTCCAGAATGCTGTTTGAGTGGCATTACCGAACGAATTTATTCCCATAAGGACAAATGTAAATTAGATTAGTCGTTTCAGAACCTCAAAAATACACTTACAAAGGCTCTTACAAAAATACATTTACATAATTGTTCGAATTTGGAGGTGAACGAAAACCGAGGGTCCACTGTATATATGTTGTACCTCTGACCCCTCACTTAGTCAACACAAACAACATCAGCAGGAGCCTCAGACCCTTTATTGTTGTGATAAAATAGACGTAGATGATACCTATTACAGCTGATATCTATTATTGCCTTTAAGAACAAGGTGAATCCACTTCACCTGGAGAAGACTGCATAACCTACAACACTCTGAGGCTTGTGTATGATCTGTCCATCAACGCTCTTTATCTATGGAGGTTCATCCTGCGGGATGGTGTAAGTATATTTAAGTACAGGTACACATAAATACATATATAACAAAAAGGCACAATACCGTGACTGGAACAGTACACAAATAACCCACACATAGGAGAGGGGAGGTTACCACGACGTTTCGGTCCGACTTAGACCATTTACAAAGTCACACATAAATACAGTTACACAGCTTATCATACATAGTACCATATGTGTAAATTACCTTAGATACCTCAAAAAAAAGTGACTTATTTACATTTCCACTGGTGTCTTGCTGGAGTCCGGGACACAGTATCTCTTAGCCAAGAACAACGTCTCACCTGTCAACAACATCTCACCTGTCAACAACAACAACATCCTCCATATGCAAAGTCTGTGAAAGAATAGTCCCTAACAGACTCAGTGTTCAGATATAGCATTAATTTTAATTCTCTTGCAAAGTCTATGTTTCTACATCACACACACGCACACACGCGCGCTCACACACACACGGTTCACACGCGGGTGCGGAAGCTGCGGCTGGCTGCGGCCAACGCTAGCAGCTAATCCGCTAATGACGTTTTTCTCATCCGCTCGCAAATCTCTGACTTTGGCGCCTAATTGTGATGTAATTCTGTTTTCCGGAATGAGATTGCGGGTAGAGATTCACGCGGGTGGTAGAGAGGGAAGAGCGGATAGGATGCGGGATGCTGGAAACTCAGGGATGGGCGAGGATGAGGATTACCGGACACGCGAGATGAAGAGAAGAAACAGGCAGGCAGGGAGAGGGATAGGCAGGGAGGAAAGAAATGCAAGAGAGAGGGATCCATAAAAAGAAATGAGGAAGAGACAGAGAAGATGGGAAGATACATAGTGAGGGGTGGAGTGAGAGAGAGAGAAAAAGGGCGAAAGAATTAGGAAAAAGTCCTGAAAGAATAGGTGGTGAGGTGTTATTGTCACTGTCATCAGTGTTGTGTTGTCATGGTGATGTTATGAGCCGACCATCAGTGTAGCGACGTGTTACAGAAGGCAGTAGGTACTCCTACATGTATAAGTCCACAGCAAATAATCGTTCAGTGTTTTCCTGTGCATTTATAACTATTGCGTGAGGCTGGAACCAGAGCTGCTCCACAGTCATCTAAACGAGGCTCTACCAACGACACAGTGATAATGTAAGCTTACCACTCTGGAGATTTACAAAGGCAATGAATTATCTTTTAGTTGTTAAGCTTACACACTGGTGCCTCTGATTTGTTAAAGATCAACATTGTTTTTTAAATGATATGTGAGGAAACACGTTGTGGGCCCTTGATCACCTCTCACCTTGATCACCTCTCACCTTGATCACCTCTCACCTTGATCACCTCTCACCTTGATCACCTCTCACCTTGATCACCTCTCACCTTGATCACCTCTCACCTTGATCACCTCTAACCTTGATCACCTCTCACCTTGATCACCTCTCACCTTGATCACCTCTCACCTTGATCACTTCTCACCTTGATCATCTCTCACCTCGATCACCTCTCACCTTGATCACCTCTCACCTTGATCACCTCTCACCTTGATCACCTTGATCACCTCTCACCTCGATCACCTGTAAGAGTAGAAGTGATGAATGTCCCAGGACCGAAACGTTGTGCAATAAATTCATGCTAGTGTTTCTTAAGTGTCTTTCTAGATTTCTTTCAACCACTAGTCGGTATCTGTTGCCAAACTTTATATCATAAGCTCTATATTACTTGGTTTCTAAGTTCCACAGTTGTTCTTCTTCCCGGGATTCGAATCATACCCTCATTAAATTGCATTTGCCACTTTCCTGACTGCATTCATGCGTTTTTGTCTCGCGATTAGGAGACACAGGATCGAGCCTTCACAACTACTTGCACCAACACGTGTTTATTGAGTCCCGTTAATGACATGTCAGGCCACAGCATCAGGCCTAATAATTTTAGTTTCCCGTTGTCGGGGTAACTTGTGTCGCCAGTAAACTGAATATGTCAGTATATATTCCATTATCTAAGTCGTATATGTGAACTTGGAGTAGCTTTTAGCAAAACACCGTCCACTCTATGTTCTCCACCTGCCTACACTCCACTCCACTCCCTCCTCTCCACTCCCTCCTCTCCACACCCTCCACTAACCTCCCGTTCGTTAAGATTCCCCTCCACTGATGCCTCTCCCTGGAGACTACAACCCCGAGGGCTACCACTAACTCCTGTACACCTCTCTCTCTCTCTCTCTCTCTCTCTCTCTCTCTCTCTCTCTCTCTCGCATCCTCCGCACCCAGGGTTCCCCCTTACCATAAGCACACAGAGGGGCTCAGGCCGCGTTACTAATCCTTTGATTGGGCAGCAGCACTCCTGGCTGCTGGTGATTACTCCCTGACACAATCATATCCGCCGGCCCGTTACCTTGTCTAGGTGGTGGGTGGTGGTGGTGTTAGTTGTGGTGGTGGTGTTAGTTGTGGTGGTGGTGTTAGTTGTGGTGGTGGTGTTAGTTGTGGTGGTGGTGTTAGTTGTGGTGGTGGTGTTAGTTGTGGTGGTGGTGTTAGTTGTGGTGGTGGTGTTAGTTGTGGTGGTGGTGTTAGTTGTGGTGGTGGTTGGTAGTGGTGTGAGCCTAGGCTGTGGATCGACCAATCATAACAATAATATTTACACATCTTTACAAAAACCAATCTATTGAGATCAAGTTTTTTTTATTACAATATAATAAAGACGATCACAATTCTATGTTGTCATATCATTATTAATAATAATCATGGAGGAGCCCATGGGGTGGGGGGGAGGGTCATATAGCTTGTTCCTAGGAAGAGAAGGGTAGCTTCAATTCTTTGGATCAAGAGCCCTTCACCAGACAGTGATGACATGAAATACAACATCCCTTCCTCTGTCCATCTAATTACTGCATCACTTCTTCTTCTTCTTCTTCTTCTTCTTCTTCTTCTTCTTCTTCTTCTTCTTCTTCTTCTTCTTCTTCTTCTTCTTCTTCTTCTTCTTCTTCTTCTTCTTCTTCTTCTTCATCCATTATTCTTGTCTCCAAGTTTATAAATTGTATCCTCGTTTCCTCGTGTACTTTTAGTAACTTGTTAAAATATTCTCCCCATGACGCTGTACCTCTTTATGAAGCCCCTGTACCTCTTTTGAAACCCCTGTGCCTCTTTATGAAGCCCATGTGCCTCTTTATGAAGCCCCTGTGCCTCTTTATGAAGCCCCTGTGTATTTTTATGAAGCCCCTGTGTATCTTTATGAAGCCCCTGTGCCTCTTTATGAAGCCCCTGTACCTCTTTATGAAGCCCCTGTGCCTCTTTATGAAGCCCCTGTGCCTCTTTATGAAGCCCCTGTGCCTCTTTATGAAGCCCCTGTGTATCTTTATGAAGCCCCTGTGTATCTTTATGAAGCCCCTGTGCCTCTTTATGAAGCCCCTGTGCCTCTTTATGAAGCCCCTGTGCCTCTTTATGAAGCCCTGTGTATCTTTATGAAGCCCCTGTGCCTCTTTATGAAGCCTCTTGCCTCTTTATGAAGCCTCTTGCCTCTTTATGAAGCCCCTATGCCTCTTTATGAAGCCTCTGTGCCTCTTTATGAAGCCCCTGTGCCTCTTTATGAAGCCCCTGTGCCTCTTTATGAAGCCCCTTGCCTCTTTGTGAAGTCTCTTGCCTCTTTATCAAGACTCTTGCCTCTTTATCAAGACTCTTGCCTCCTTATCAAGACTCTTGACTTTTTATCAAGACTCTTGACTCTTTCAATTTTTTTTTGTAAGATTTTCTGTCAATTATTCACTAGTTTATTTTTTATTTACCTCTTCTATGTCTCTCATTCATCACTTTTTTTTCTCTTCTACGTATTTTTTTTTTTTGTTATAATGAAAAATGCATTAATGTGGCAAGTTCTTTAATTTATTCTTTTGTTTGAGAATATCCTCTTTGTGTGTGTGTGTGTGTGTGTGTGTACTCACCTATTTGTACTCACCTATTTGTGGTTGCAGGGGTCGAGTCATAGCTCCTGGCCCCGCCTCTTCACTGATTGCTACTAGGTCCTCTCTCTCCCTGCTCCATGAGCTTTATCAAACCTAGTCTTAAAACTATGTATGGTTCCTGCCTCCACTATGTCGCTTTCCAAGCTATTCCACTTCCTGACAACTCTATGACTGAAGAAATACTTCCTAACATCCCTTTGACTCATAGGAGTCTTCAACTTCCAATTGTGACCCCTTGTTTCTGTGTCCCCTCTCTGGAACATCTTGTCTCTGTCCACCTTATCTATTCCTCGCAGTATTTTATATGTCGTTATCATGTCTCCCCTAACCCTCCTGTCCTCTAGTGTCGTCAGGCCGATTTCCCTTAACCTTTCTTCGTAGGACAATCCCCTTAGCTCTGGGACTAGTCTTGTTGCAAACCTTTGCACTTTCTCTAATTTCTTGACGTGCTTGACCAGGTGTGGGTTCCAAACTGGTGCTGCATACTCCAGTATGGGCCTGACGTATATGGTATACAGAGTCTTGAATGATTCCTTGGTGAGGTATTGGAACGCTATTCTTAGGTTTGCCAGCCGCCCGTATGCTGCAGCAGTTATCTGATTGATGTGTGCCTCAGGAGATGTGCTCGGTATTATACTCACCCCAAGATCTTTTCTTTGAGTGAGGTTTGCAGTCTTTGGCCACCTAGACTATACTCTGTCTGCGGTCTTCTTTGCCCTTCCCCGATATTCATGACTTTACATTTGGCAGGGTTAAATTCAAGGAGCCAGTTACTGGAACAGGCTTGCAGCCTGTCCAGGTCTCTTTGTATTCCTGCCTGATCCTCGACTGATTTGATTCTTCTCATTAACTTCACATCATCTGCAAACAGGGACACTTCTGAGTCTATCCCTTCCGTTATGTCATTCACATATACCAAAAACAGTACAGGTCCTAGGACTGACCCTTGTGGAACTCCACTCGTCACAGGTGCCCACTCTGACATCTCGTCACGTACCATGACTCGTTGTTGCCTCCCTGTCAGATATTCTCTGATCCATTGCAGTGCTTTTCCTGTTACGTGTGCCTGATCCTCTAGCTTTTGCATTAATCTCTTGTGAGGAACTGTGTCGAACGCCTTCTTGCAGTCCAAAAATGCAGTCTATCCACCCTCTCTCTCGTGTCTTACTTCTGTTACCTTGTCATAAAACTGCAGTAGGTTTGTGACACAGGATTTTCCTTCCCTGAAACCATGCTGGTTGTCGTTTATAAGCTTGTGTCTTTCTAGGTGCTCCACCATTCTCCTCCTGATGATCTTCTCCATGACTTTGCATACTATACACGTCAGTGACACAGGTCTGTAGTTTAATGCCTCGTGTCTGTCTCCTTTCTTAAAAATTGGGACTACATTTGCCATCTTCCACGCCTCAGGTAGTTGCCCAGTTTCAATGGATGTGTTGAAGATTTGTGTTAGTGGCACACACAACATCTCTGCTCCCTCTCTAAGGACCCACGGAGAAATGTTGTCCGGTCCCACCGCTTTTGAGGTATCGAGTTCACATAGCAGCTTCTTCACCTCCTCCTCGGTTGTGTGTATTTCATCCAGCACTTGTTGGTATACCTCCCTATTCTGAATTCCTGGAGTCCTTCCTGTCTCCTGTGTAAATACTTCTTTAAATCTCATGTTGTGTGTGTGTGTGTGTGTGTGTGTGTGTGTATCTACAGGGATCAGACTGCCAGCTCTTGTAGACATTATTTTTATGTAATAAAACTGGATAAATCAGCAGTGTGCTGCTTCCCTCCTCCATGTGACGGTTAGACAGTGGGAACAAAAGCTAGCTATGGGACGGTTAGACAGTGGGAACAAAAGCTAGCTATGGGACGGATAGACAGTGGGAACAAAAGCTAACTATGTATTGGTTAGACAATGGGAACAAAAGCTACCTATGTGACGGTTAGACAGTAAGAACAAAAGCTAACCATGTTTCACTGTCGTATTCCATCACGCTGGATGGATCTCAAACAAGATGTTGAACTGTGTTAACCTGAGGTGGGAGATTTCACCGAGACTGAGGATTTCGTCGAGTATTCCATTGAAGGTTCAGCAGCTACGACAGCTGAAGGACCCCAGTGGAAATTCAAAGACCCCCAACGGAAATTCAAGGACCCCAGTGGAAATTCAAGGACCCCAGTGGAAATTCAAGGACCCCAGTGGAAATTCAAGGACCCCAGTGGAAATTCAAGGACCCCAGTGGAAATTCAAGGACCCCAGTGGAAATTCAAGGACCCCAGTGGAAATTCAAGGACCCCAGTGGAAATTCAAGGACCCCAGTGGAAATTCAAGGACCCCAATGGAAATAAGTCACTTTGACCTTTTTTGGGGGTTATCATAGGTAATCTACACATATGCTGCTATGTATGATAATTTATATAACTGTATTTACGTTTACTTCGTCCCAGCAGAACTGGAGTTACTATTACTTGAGATTTGGAGTATCTCAGCATGGCCAGTCCCAGGAGAAATGGAATATTTTACGAAGATATCTCCATCATCCCAGTGGTATACAAATTGTGTGTAGGAAAAAAGTGATGGAGGGGAAGGAAAGAATTTGTTGTACATTACGTATCTGAGGATATGTACCCACGAACAACGTAAATTCAGTGGTGCAATAACCTCTCGATATTTTAAAAATGCATTTATATATATATATATAAGAACACCGTACATTCTTATAGACACGGGGTAAATTTTGTGTTGTACTAACCTCGTGGCATGGACGGGAGGGAGGGAGAGAGAGAGGAGAGAGAGAGAGAAAGAGAGAGAGAGAGGGAGAGGGAGGGAGGGAGGGGAAGGGACGGGCGGACGCGAACACCTTTTCAAAATTCCGATCATGGGGTGTAAACTTTTCAATATCGGCGGGAATGGAAAGGCTGTGGCTCTCTTGACGCTCCCATTTGCAATTTAGATGTGAGGCGGACAGGCGTAGCCACCTAATAAACACTGATAGCAACACCGATATTGAGAGCAGACCAATTCAAACTTATTTTTTTTGTGTGTGGTCCGCGCATTACGTTTTCATCCGAAATATTCTCTCTCTCTTTTTTTAATCCAGGTGTAATATATCGTGATTTGTTGACGGCATTAATAGATATATTTACATTCGTTTGATGCTTGGAATGGACTGAAGGGACGTAAACATGCATTGGCGAGTCATGTGTTTGGTCTGGCTAAGGAATGTTGTTTGAATGTTATTATGTATTAACTTAGTGACAACACAACGGTGAGCTAACTAGGCTAACTACGGTGCCCTGGTGGCGGTAGTGGTAGTTGTGGTGGTAGTTGTGGTGGTAGTTGTGGTGGTGATGGTGGTAGTGATGGCGCTCAACCCCACCAGAATGCTGACAGTGGAGGAAGGGAAGACCAATCAACCTTTCTACTCCACAAACAGTATTTAGACTATGCTTTTAGAGTGACGAGAGAAAAAACGCAGGTTGCACTTCAGAGGCTTCACTGGCGCAACGTTTCACTCTATGAGCAGCTTATCAGTTAACATTAATACTGAGTATATAGCAGCGTATGAGAGGGTGGATGTTGTGGGGAGAGATGAACAAGATGACCAAGCCAGTAGATCCAGCTCCTGGACCTGACAGTTAAGACAGTACGAGAGCCAATGTTACATGAGGTGGTGGAGGCAATGTAAAGATGAAGACAATATTCTGAGTTGTATGTTAATGATGAAAGGAAAACAAAGATTTTTTATAATGCTCAAAAGTGCTTAAAACGACTTACTAATATATATATATATATATATATATATATATATATATATATATATATATATATATATATATATATATATTGCCGCAACCATGATCAAGTGATTTTTAAACAATAACACACTGTGGCTAGCCGGGGATCGAACACGTGTTATTTTGCCTGCCTCGTGGGAAGAGTCAAAAATCACGACGATCTAAAAGCTGAGCCATCAATCCTACAAACATCATGTACCTAGTAGCACTAGGCATGTTTCATGGTGCGAGGACATAGGTGGCTGTGGTGAGCTCAGAACTAATTTCACTCTACCCCCGTTTGATGTACCAACCTTCACAAACAGTGAGCAGTGAGGCGGGCTAAAATAACACGGGTTCGATCCCTACCTAGCCGTATTGTGTTATTGCTTAAAAATCACTAGGTTGTGGTTGCATTAATATATATTCTGCTTGTGAGGGCTGGTTGTAATTCTGACGTATTTTATTTGCTATGGACGAATCTAATTTATGTAGCAGTGGACTTGCGTTTTAATTGCAATTGGTCTTATTTTTCCATATGAAGCTTCATTCTATTATATTTTGTTCGACAGTGTGAGATTACTGCCTGCCAGTAATCACTACATGTGATTACTGGCAGGCAGGTTTCTGGCAATCATCTCGGCCAGGCTCCAGCAGTCATCTGGGCCAGGCTCCAGCAGTCATCTGGGCCAGGCTCCAGCAGTCATCACAGTCAGACACCAGCAGTAGTGAAGATCATGGTAGCATCTCTGACTCTGAATACACTGGGTAGGAGGGGTTGGGGTCCTGGGTTGAGCGTGAAGGATGCCATTGTATAGCCAGACGTTATTGGTGTCGAGACTTCTTTGTTGAGGGATCTTATTTCTGTCTCGTAGAGTAAACACAACTGAAACGACACTATACGACTTGGAGATGTTCCGGTGAAGTTGGCCGAAGAGCACATTCAGGCGGGCTTATACTGAACAGCGGTGCTAGTACAGTGTACACGATGGTGCCACAGTGGCAGTACCGCGTTGTACACATTCTTCCGGAGACAACCATCTCGCATCAGCTGGAAGCAAATTCGTTTACGACCGTTCACTATAGCGGCAAAAAGGCTTTTGAAGGTTTTCTCTGGAAGGTACCAGGTTAAAACTCTTTGAGCGTCTTCACGACCCTGAGCGACCATCTTTATGGGCGATCTCTTAGAGTAGTATTGAATGGAGCTTGTGAGGATACTCATTTAGTCTCAGTGTTTTAAAAAGAGAATGTGGCAGGGCTGGAGGAAAAAATGGAAGGCATGGGAGGAGGGAGAGGTGTTGAGGTAAGAGGGAGGGGCGCTGTGAGTGAAAAAAATGGGACATGGTGATTGATTACGACACAGAAGGAAAAGCTGCAATGTGGGGAAGCATGAAGATGTACATCCCATCAAACAACCAGAGAGAAAGAGATAGAGAGAGAGAGAGAGAGAGAGAGAGAGAGAGAGAGAGAGAGAGAGAGAGAGAGAGGGTAGTGACTGAGGGAAGTAGCACATCAGATCTCCCCTCAGACTTCCCAGGCAAGGGCCGAGGGAAGGGAAGAGAGGAGAGGGAGGCCAGAAATAGGCAAGAGGAGAGGAAAGAGTTAGTCAGAGACTGTGTATGTGTGTGATTGACTGTAAATGTTGTATATAGCGCACACACACACAAAGGGCAAAGAAGACCGCAGACAGAGTATAGGCTAGGTGGCCAAAGACTGCAAACCTCGCTCAAGGAGAAAGATCTTGGGATGAGTATAACACCAAGCACGCCTCCGGAAGCACACATCAACCAGATAACTGCTGCAGCATACAGGAGACTGACAAACCTGAGAATAGCGTTCCGATACCTTAGTAAGAAATGTGTACGTCAGGCCCATACTAGAGTATGCAGCACCAGTTTGGAACCCATACCTGGGAAAAAATGAAGAACTCAAAAGGAACACTATATACAAAACGCAAGAGGGTCACCACATAGAACGAAAGGAACACGTAAAGGACTTGGGAATAATTATGTCTGCTGATCTGTCTTTTAAAGACCATAACAAGACAAAGATCACAACAGCCAGGAAGATGACGGGGTGGGTATTGAGAACTTTCAAAACAAGGAAAATAATGCCGATGGTGACACTATTCAAATCGCTAGTGCTCCCCCACTTAGAATACTGCTCTGTGCTGACGGCCCCGTTCAGGGCAGGAGAAATAGCAGAGCTAGAACAAATCCAGAGATCGTTTACGGCTCACATTGAGCCATTGAAACATCTAAATTATTGGGAACGCCTTCAAGTCTTGAACATGTACTCATTGGAGCGGAGGAGAGAGAGATACATGATAATATATACCTGGAAAGTACTTGAGGGCCTGGTCCCAAATCTGCACACTGCCATAACAACATACTGGAGTGAGAGATATGGGAGAAAGTGTAAAATAAACTCAGTGAGGAGCAGGGGTGCGGTGGGGACAATACGGGAGCACTGTATTAACATCCGGGGTCCCAGACTATTCAACATCTTACCAGAAGATATCCGAAACACGGCTGGAACCAGTGTAGAAGCCTTCAAGAGGAAACTGGACAAGTATCTTCACCAGGTGCCAGATCAACCAGGCTGTGATGGATATGTGGGACAGCGGGCCTCCAGCAGCAACAGCCTGGTTGACCAGGCAAGCACCAGACTAGCCTGGCCCATGGCCGGGCTCAGAGAGTAGATACTCTCGAAACTCTTCAAAGGTAAGCACGTCAAGAAATCAGAGAAAGTGCAAAGGTTTGCGACAAGGTTAGTTCCAGAGCTAAGGGGAATGTCTTACGAAGAACGGTTAAGGGAAATCGGCCTGACAACACTGGAGGACAGGAGGGTTAGGGGAGACATGATAGCGACATACAAAATCCTGCGTGAAATAGACAAGGTGGATAGAGACAGGATGTTCCAGAGAGGGAACACAGAAACAAGGGGTCACAATTGGAAGTTGAAGCCTCAGATGAGTCAAAGGGATGTTAGGAAGTATTTATTCAGCCATAGAGTAGTCAGGAAGTGGAATAGTCTAGCAAGTGATGTAGTGGAAGCAAGAACTATACATAGTTTTAAGACGAGGTATGATAAAGCTCATGGAGCAGGGAGAGAGGGGACCCAGCAGCGATCAGTGAAGAGGCGGGGCCAGGAGCTGAGTATCGACCCCTGCAACCACAATTAGGTGAGTACAATTAGGTGAGTACACACACACACACATATACATAACAGAGTACAGGAACAGACAGAAAAAAACGGTGACACAAAAAAGGAGAAACTGACACAAAAACAGGAGTACTACAAAAGAGAGTTGAAGAATAGAATAGGGGAGAGAAAGCGAAAAATGAATAGGAGGGAGAAGTGAAATGTTTGGCAGAAGAAAGGAAGAGAAAACACGAGTGAAAGTGAGAACGATTGTGAGTGTAAGAGTGAGGCTGTGTTGGAACGTGCATGGTACATAGTGCGTGCGTGTGAGTGCGTGTGTGTGTGTGTATGTTTGTGTGTGTGAGTGGGTGCGTGCGTGCGTGCGTGCGAGCGAGAGTTAAGACACGACAGAAACGCAGACATAAAGACAGTGTCTTTAATCGGACATCTGAAATAGCGAGATACTGAGGAGCAGTGTGTTGGTGAGAGGTGAGTGAAGAGGCAGTGTGGAGGGAGAGGAGAGAGGCAGTGTATTGGTGAGAGGAAGAGAGGGGAGAAACAGTGTGTCGGTGAGAGGGGAAGGAGAGTGGCAGACTAGCATCACTTCCCCTCTTTTACTTACCTCTTGTTCTTCACCTGTTTGTACCTTCTTCCTCGTCACTTGTACCTTGTTCTTCACCTGGTTCAGTGTTGCCCTCTCCTCCACACAGTTTTTACTGTTCACTGAAGCCATTGTTCGCAAACAATAAAGATATGAAAACTATAGCCGTATCTTAGTCCCCCTCTTTCACAGTTATTGCTATTGTAATAACTGCGATAGCAGTGTTGTTATTGATTAAATACCACTCGTTCGTGGTTACAATATATACTATATACATATATATATATATATATATATGTCGTGCCGATTAGGTAAAACTGGTCAATTAGCAAGAACTCATCTAAAATTAAGTCCTTTATAAAATTTTCTCTTATACGTTTAAAGATATATTTTTTTCATTTATGTTAATGTAAGAATTTATAATTTTGTACCAAGAGCAACTTTGAAAACCTACCTAACCTTATTACAACAAGCGCAATTTAATTTAGCCTAACCCAACTAAATATATTTTAGATACGTTAACATTAATTTAATAATAAACAAACACAATGAAATATATTTTTTTCGTTATGTTCAGAATGATTTTGGCGAAATTATTGCATACACAAATTTTCACTTGTCTTATATGGCAAGGTGAGCGTTGCTATTTAAACCAAAATCGCAAGTTTTACCTAATCGGCACGACTATATATATATATATATATATATATATATATATATATATATATATATATATATATATATATATATATATATATATATATATATATATATATTCTACTGTGTCTTTATTAAAGCCAATACTGGCTAGAGTACAATCAAGCATAAGCAAGTGAGTGTATCAAAGTGAAATGAACGCTGATTATTTTTCCTCGTTATCTCCTGTAGGATTCCCGCTCTCAATGACACGTTAGCTACTGATGCAACAGGACGCCAGATAAACACGGAGGAGGACACTGGAGAGTGTGAAGATGCTTTGAATATAATAATGTTATGGTAAAGAAATTGCGGCAGACGCAGTTCAGTTAGAGTTCCATCCCACTGTTCATGCCAGGGGACACAAACTGAATTTCCCTTTTTCACTGTTCATTCTCACCTCATGCAGGGAATATATATGAATTTTTTCTCCGTCAGATCATTCCTGGTTGCCTGACATTCCCCTGGCATTATTCGATCTGCACCGAGTTAGCGTTTCCCTGTAAATATGTTAATAATAACAATCGTGTTCACCCGCTGGGGGGGTTGCCCGCTCGCGGGTTATTATAAAAATGTAGAGTCCAGGTCAGGAGACCAGTTGTCGCGTGCCCATTCAGGTAGACCTGGGTCTGTTTCCCAGGTACTCTGGGAAAGTCTGCTCAATCGTCCATTAAGAACCATCTGTCCCAGACTCGCCCCGGGGGGGGGGGTGGACGTGTGTCCTGATTGGAGGCTCAGGTTTCTGGAGGTTACTAACAACGATGGTATATAATCGAGACTAGTACTGAGGGACTCATTACCTCATCTTCTATCCTATGTGACACTTGTGGTTTTAGCGCTTAGTTGGGATTATAATAATCATCTTCTACGTTTTCAGTTTTCTGTATTGTATTAATAAAGGCACTGGTGGGCGAAACGTCTACTTAATAAAGACACCCAGCTGTTGCGCGTGTCTAATTCTTCACGAGAGTGATCGTGGATCTTCCACTCTGGGGAGTGACATTGTGTCTGTAGATGTAATAATTACATTAATCGCGGGGAGGGGGGAGGGGAGGGGTAAAGGTAACTACCTAACTTGGATCTTTGTCGTGTAATATTCAGTGTTGTCGCTGGCGCTCTGACCGAGCAACTGTGACAAGCAACAACGAGCGTGCAGTGTTGCAGACAACACTGTTTACAAACACCAGGAAAGTGATGTTAGGCTGCCCGGGTCAATGTTAGGCTGCCCGGGTCAATGTTAGGCTGCCCGGGTCAATGTTAGGCTGCCCGGGTCAATGTTAGGCTGCCCGGGTCAATGTTAGGCTGCCCGGGTCAATGTTAGGCTGCCCGGGTCAATGTTAGGCTGCCCGGTTGGGTTTGCTGGTCCAGTGACGCACCTTCATCCCCCTCTCCCTCCAAACCCTAGACTATCAGTGAACCCAATTTAGTTTAATAATAATAAACATCGGGTGCGAGAAGAGAATGGGAGGGAGGAAGGAAGGGAGGGAGAAACGGGAAGGGATAGTGTGTTGTCTGAGAGAGGCAGAGGAGGAGAAACATTAGGCCTGGGAAGAGAAGCTTGGGATGGCAGGAGAGGAGAGGCATTAGACTTTAGGAAAGGAAAAGACAAGAAGCAGAGTTAGTGGGAGGGAGAGCGGGGATGATCTATGGGAGGATAGAGCAGGAAGGAGGAAGGATAGGAGAGGAAAGAACCCAGACGATGAGAGGGGTAGGAAGAATATATATATATATATTATATATATATATATATATATATATATATATATATATATATATATATATATATATATAGAGAGAAGAGGAAAAGAGAGAGAGAGAGAGAGAGAGAGAGAGAGGGTGAGAGAGAGACAGGAGTGTAGGCAAGTGTTCTTTACGAGCAGTTTAGTCTTGGTGAAGCCTCCCCCGTGGTTTACTGCTCTCGTATATTGGTGTGGCGGACAATAGCTGCTGGAGTAGCTGGACTTGTCCTCGCCCGCGGCTAGCTTTTACGTCCTCACTTAGCGGCCCCACTGATGGATGAGGTGGGACGGCTCACCCACCTAGCCCCGGCTATCCATCTACCTTTACAAATATATGCCTTATATTTTGTGTATATTAATATATAATATAGATAAGGTCCTCCTGCAGGTGCAGAACTGGGGAGCCTTAGCCTCGGAGAGATAGATGCGAAAGTCTTTAGGGTAAAGTACTGAGATTTCTCCTTGAGGTTGTTTAAATATTCTACTACAACCAATCCATCTTTTATACATAAATATATACTTTATTATGCAAAATAGTACACAGGTTTACAGGATACATTTATGATGCAAGTAGGTGATTCATATAACATGCAAAATACTAAAAGTTTGAGAAACGCATCACCATTACACAGGTGATTTTAACAACACTTAAACATTATATATATATATATATATATATATATATATATATATATATATATATATATATATATATATATATATATATATATATATATATATATATATATAAGAGATAGAAAGTTTACAACACAATGTGTGTGTATTTTAATATGTCAGTAAGGAGAAGAGAGGAAATGTCTGCGAGTGTAATATATGGGTGCCACAAACAAGGGAAGTTAGCTGGAGGTGAGGCTGGGTAGTGCCTGCTTGCCGAGGCTCCACGATATCAATTTCCCTTGCAACATTCTTGGTAGGAAGGCGGAACGTACCTCGGGATATTTGATAGCAAACTGAAAGGCAAGTTGCTTGGTGGGACTCTGAGGAAAGTCTTGAAAGGTGAAGAGGTTGTGGGCGCAACACAATGCTCAGAAGTGTGAAAGGAATTTTCTTTGGTGTCTGGGAGAGTGTTGGGAAGTTCTTCAGGAAAATGAGTGCGCATGATCGCTGTCTTTTACACAGTATGTGATATGCAGATGCTTCCCAGCTGCTGTAGTTCCTGCGTCTGAGTTAACAGAAGTTAGGTGAACTAGCCTCAGTAATGCCACAAAAGTAATGCCGTCATTTCTCACGTTTGTCTGCACTCGGGTCGAAATTTAAGCATATTTCGTATCACCAAAACACCTGACGTCTGCTCTGATGCCTGGGCTTCGATCCTCAGCAGGTTTGAGTAGCGTTTTCACGTATTTCTGCTCGTCCTCCTTAGAGCATACAGTGACCTACAGTGAAACACTAGTTGTTTTGGGAGACTTAAAAATGCGAAAGTGAGAGGCTGTTGTGGAAGGTGCGTTGAAACAGTGTGAAGTGTTTGTTGTAAATGACAATATTGACCTTTAATTGAGGTTTTATTGTTATGAATTTCACGTGAGGATTCCACTAGTTTATGATCCAGTGGATAAAATACTGAGAATTAAGACTGTGGATACAAGTGCTTTTTAGAAGCGAGTGACATTCACTGCTAATTCACTAAACCTCATTCGCTGCTAACTCTCATGCATTCACTGCTAGCTCACTTTCCTCCATTCATCACTAACTCATTTTCGCTTTCTGCCATCTCACTTTCATCGCCTTCCCGTTTCTATCGCACTGCCTCACTGACTCTACGATCCATCCTCACTCATCCACTGATACTCATGCTTACTGATACTGGTACTCACTGATACTGGTACTCACAGATACTAATATTCACTGATACTGATATTCACTGATACTGATATTCACTGATACTGATACTCTCCACGTCACCGTTAGCCTGAATGTTCTACTGAATGTGAATTTGTTCACTTACCTTCTGTGTGCTTGTTCTGTGCTTTTATTCACTCGTGTTTTTCACTCATATCCTTGTTCTCTTGCTTTATGTTCTCGTGTTATTGTTCTCCTGTGTTATTTTTCACTCGTGTTCTTGTTTAGTATGTTCCTGCACTCTTCCTGTTGTGTTCTTGTTGGAGTGAATTTTTCACTTTTTTTTTTTGTTAGAGAGAGAGAGAGAGAGAGAGAGAGAGAGAGAGAGAGAGAGAGAGAGAGAGAGAGAGAGAGAGAGAGCTCCTCCATTAACCTTTAAACGTCACTAGAGCGAATCTATCAAAACATGAAAAGCACGATCAAGTTAGTTGATAGATATGATAGATGGAGACGAATGTCAGCCCAAATGTCAGTGACGACGTGAGTGTTGCCTGCTTGTTTTGACCTACATCAGTACTGTGTCCTAATGGGTAAGACGTAAATAAATTCTGTATCCTCGGAAGGAAGACGTAAATAAATACTGTATCCTCAGAGGTAAGACTTACGATGCAACTGAGGACAGGTTTACCATGGATTTTTTTTTATTTTTCATTAGATAATAAAAGTTTGTCTCACTTTTGCCGTCAGAATGTAATCTAGAGAGCACGTTTCAGGTGATGAAGCGACATTTCGAGCAGGGAAAGCCTTAAATAAGATAACGTTCCGGCGATGTCTTATTGTTTGTTGTGGTCCAAGTGTCTAGATCAGCCAGACATGTCAGTACTCTGTCTTCCAGCCATAAATGTTTTTTCTTTATCAGCTTTTACTTGAGAAATGAATATTTTGCTGTATTTAGTAGAAATAAAAAGGAAGTGCTTTTTTTTCCGAGCATATAACGAGGCTTATAAAATCGAGGGTAAATTCTACACGTGTAAATGTTCGTGAACCAGACTGGAAAGTAGGAAGTATATGGCCTCTACTTTTAAATGTCATCTGGGAGACGTGTTGAGGATCAATGGTTCACCTTTGGATGATGTCGGTGCCCTGCTGGAGAGATAGCTGGGGAGTGAATGATGGTTAACGTGCTTTCTTCCTTTTGGGGTCACATTTCCTTGATGGAAAATTTGCACTATTAAAAAGCTAGACGCACTTCACCCCTCCAGGGAGGTTCCATGATGCTGGTGAGGGGGCTCTTGATATAGGGAATTGGATATGTGCTCCAATTCCCTGCATTGAGCCTGAACGCCCTCCATTATGCCCCCCCCCCCCGTCCCACAGGTGCTATATAATCCCTACGAGTCTAGCGCTTCCCCTATGATATAATAATAGTAATAATAGATGCATTTCGGTCGCTGCGTGATTCAACAAGGTTGCCCCTTCATTCCATAAGCCCAGCCCCCTCTACCTCAATGGATGCTAAAGAAACAATACAATTCAGTAAAATATATAAATATGTATGGATGTGTGTAAGTGTTCTCCATGGGGAAGTGGAACAGAATTCTTCCTCCGTAAGCCATGCGTGTCGCAAGAGGCGACTAAAATGCCAGGAGCAAGGGGCTAGTAACCCCTTCACCTGTATACATTACTGAAGTTAAAAAGAGAAACTTTTGTTTTTCTTTTTGGGCCACCCCGCCTGGGTGGGAAGCGGCCGGTGCTTTGAAAGAAGAAAGATGTGTAAGTGTATATAAACACTCTGAAAATGCGTCATTTAGGAGTTTTTGTTAGGTTTAAAGCCTATCGACTACGCAGGGGTGTGCATATCACCCAGAAGCGCAGCCGGGATTTCAGTCTGGGAATCTTACGAAATCGTAAGACGCTAAATCAAGGATACCTCTTTTTTTTTAAATCATTTTCATTTTTTTTTCAGTGTGTAAAATTTCTTAAGCTATCGTGTTTTTGTGATTACTGGTAAATATATTACACTGAAAATTAGCCAGTAATACTATGGCAATTTCAACAGTGATAAACAAGCCACTAAGGGATGGACAACACTGCCATTAGACCTTTCGGGTTTCTATGCTTCGTCAGGAGCTATGCATTGTTGCCAGAGTTGCAACAGCTAGGATGAGGGAAAAGATTCTGTTAAAGGTACGAATGTGTGTTTACTCATGGCCCCTCCTGTGACAGAGAGAGAGGGAAGGGCCATGAGCTAGACAAGGGCCATGCCTGGCAGGTCCAACTCAAAGCCTACCACACCACTCGTACACCCTTCCAGCCTATATTTAAAACGACCCAAAGTTCTCGCTTCAAGAAATTGTCTTTGTTTTCTTACGGTAACCTGAGCCTTCCTCTCCTCATCTTCCAGTACCAACCTTCTAAAATCTTCTCTCTTGTTTAATACATTAATAAACCAGTCATGTACCTTCCCTATAATAATAATATTAATAATAATAATAATAATAATAATAATAACAATTAGATATGTTACGGTCGCTGTGTCTCCTAGCTCAGGTTGACACATTTAATTTACCTGTCATATTCCTGTGTTGGAATATGACAGGTAAAACCACTGTGTGAGAGATGTTAGGTAAACACAGATCTTGTCCTAACCTTGCAAAAGATATATAGAGTAGGGTAGCCCAATGCGATGTACTAATTTTGATAATAAAATGGAACAGTGACACAGTCGGCACAACGCCGCGTGAACACATGCAAACAAATACTAATAAACACTACAGTAATAACAAATTATAATACACTGGGTGCATACACCGAGTAAACTATTATCCCAGCGTAATGGGTTTTGTTGTATATTTCTGCGGAGTATATGGGGGAAATAAATATGCTGGAGTTTCGTTACGTTTGTTTTCGTGGCTTTGGTGAGCGATGCTCACCATCCATTACTGATGACCGCAAAGAGCACAGAGGAAGCTGCAAAAGCTGTGATGGATTGGTTTAATCTGCCAACACACCAATTACATATTGGAGGGAATGGGAGGGGAGAGGGAGGGGGAGACCGTCATTAACGTCACCCATCACCTGCGCCTCGAGCTGGTTGCCCCCTCCATAATCAGTCACTCGTTGAACCCATTTTGTTGACTGCCATCGAGTCTTCGTTTAACCTGTTAATGGACTTAGCCATTTTAAAGAGGACGGAACGTGCTTCACGAAATGTGACCTTATTCGATACTTCGACCTTTCCAGCTGTGTTGTGTTGCGTGTGCGACAATACCATAAGCAACACCTTTCACGAGGATAAATAAGACACTTGCTCAACACTTGGGGAATCTTTCCCCAGGTGTTGCACTTGGGGAATCTTTCCCCAGGTGTTGCACTTGGGGAATCTTTCCCCAGGTGTTGCACTTGGGGAATCTTTCCCCAGGTGTTGCACTTGGGGAATCTTTCCCCAGGTGTTGCACTTGGGGAATCTATTTTCTTCGTATCATTCACCAAGACTCGAAATGGTGACTTTTTTTTTCAGTCTCTCTTCACAGAAAAAAAATAATATCTGATACCTGGTCAACCCTTTACACTAGAAGGTTGAATGACGGCAGTTGAAAGTTGACCTTGCTTGATAGACGAGTTCATGTCTTGATATATTCAATGGTTCCCACCTCCTTCATATATCCAGTGGATCTAGTATCCTAAATATATACAATATTTCGGTTAATAATACTATTATTACTAATGCTATTACCACTGCTACTACTATTACTGTTATTACAACTACTGTTGCTACTACTATTACTGTTATTACAACTACTGTTGCTACTACTATTACTACTACTAGTAATAGTTACTACTACTATTACTTCTACTACTACTAAGTGAAATTATAGGAAATATTCTTTTTGCAGGGAAGCACTAAACCCTTAGGGATCATACATCTGTGAAAAATTATTCAATCAGGTTCGATCCCAGGAAAGGTAGTGTATATGTTGACCAGTTGAAAACAATATAGTATACATCTTGAGTCGCTCTTAGTTATTTTGCATGACTGATTATCCACAATACTGACTAATTATCAACCTACAATCACCTAAAATATTCAAAACTCATTATAGATAGTTAACTGCTCTCCAAGTTTCTAAAATTATAACAGAACAAAGGTGACAAAGGTGCCTACAGGCACCACCTGTGTCGTAGCCAAGTGGACAAAGTCACAAGTCTTCAAAATAAAAATAAAGAAATCTTTATTTTAACATAGGAATATAAATCAAAATGAAGGAATACTTCAGTAGGTCTACTGACCCATACTAGGTAGGTTCTTCTCAAACTCAAACTGAGACATTTGCCTAACCTATGCTCAAGTTAGCTTTGATAACCCAAGTTAAAACTATGATTACCTTTGAGACATGAGATTTGCAAAAGCGTTTTGCTCAAGGTACAGCTCTTTTTTTTCTTAAAGCCATGAGTGAAACGTTCTCTGGATGAAAACATGATCTGAATAGTCGTATTTTGGTCCGTGTACTTGTATACTTGTCCACGTATTTGTCCTTGGGTTCGTGTAATCTTGAATTTGTCCAGGAATATGTCTGTGTTACACCTTTTGACCTACCTGGAGGGTCTACCTGGAAGGTCTACCTGGAGGGTATTCCTGGGATCAACACCCCCGCGGCCTGGTCCACGACCAGGCCCGACCAGTTAGTATTCCAGCTGACTTCCAGGAATGACTTAGTCAACTGCCACCAAGTCGTCTGGGACGACTACCAACATTCATCTAGGGAGACTTACAACACTAACCTTGTTAGACCAGCAGCAGTGACCTGGAAAGACTGACAACAATATCCTAGGAAGACTGACAACACAAATATGTAAAACTGCCAACAAAACATTGAAAGATTACCAAATGAACTGTTAGCAGATTATCGAAAGGATCCTGGTTGGATAACAGTTGCGTGGAAAACTAACAATACACTGGTCCACTAACAAGGGTACAGTGGTCCACTAACAAGGGTACAGTGGTCCACTAACAACGGTACAGTGGTCCACTGAACAATATGGTGCTTCCCTTGGAAGTAGCAATGCACGTTGTGGGGCTACATGGAGGGTAGCCCTGGGACAGACTACTGCCGATGGTATATAAAGTTTTCAAACAGTCCTGGATGAAAAATTGAGTAGCGGGCGGTCTGGTCTAGGAGGTTATTGGGATCCGCCCTTTCTGTTTGTTTAAATGTCACGGCCCATGTTGATCCCTGTGTGTGTGTGTGTGTGTGTGTGTGATGGACATTTAGAAAGCATTACCGTGTGTATAATGTCTGTGGGTAGTTATCGGGCAGGTTTGGGCTTATATGGAGGCAGGCAAGTTTGGCAGTGTGTGTGTGGGTGGGGGAGGATGTCGAAATATGTGGGAGTGGGCATAGCAACCAGCGGCACCAGCTGGTGTGGGAGTGGGCGTTTAGCGACAAGCGGCAGCTGGCGTGGGAGTGGGCGTGTAGCGACCAGCGGCAGCTGGTGTGGGAGTGGGCGTGCTCACGGGAGGTGGGCAGCGGGCGTGACTAGGGAAAAGGCCAATCTTGGGATTAGTTCCAAAGTGTTGTTGCAGCAATGACCAAGCCCATCCTCTGACACACCAAGCTCCACCACCATACATTTTTTTAAACACCAATAAGTACACTTATTGTACACTGTTACTCTACCTGGTGCTGCACGAGTTACACCCATGTTAAACCGTAGTTATGTTGTACATGTAGGTAGCATCACATGTTGTACATGTAGGTAGCATCACATGTTGTACATGTAGGTAGTATCACATGTTGTACATGTAGGTAGCATCACATGTTGTACATGTAGGTAGCATCACATGTTGTACATGTAGTTAGTATCACATGTTGTACATGTAGGTAGCATCACATGTTGTACATGTAGGTAGCATCACATGTTGTACATGTAGGTAGCATCACATGTTGTACATGTAGGTAGCATCACATGTTGTACATGTAGGTAGCATCATATGTTGTACATGTAGGTAGTATCACATGTTGTACATGTAGGTAGCATCATATGTTGTACATGTAGGTAGCATCACATGTTGTACATGTAGGTAGCATCACATGTACATGTAGGTAGTATCACATGCTGTACATGTAGGTAGTATCACATGTTGTACATGTAGGTAGCGTCACATGTTGTACATGTAGGTAGTATCACATGTTATGTTGTACATGTAGGTAGCATCACATGTTGTACATGTAGGTAGTATCACATGTTATGTTGTACATGTAGGTAGCATCACATGTTATGTTGTACATGTAGGTAGCATCACATGTTGTACATGTAGGTAGTATCGCATGTTGTACATGTAGGTAGCATCACATGTTATGTCGTACATGTAGGTAGCATCACGTTATGTTGTACATGTAGGTAGCATCACATGTTGTACATGTAGGTAGTATCACATGTTGTACATGTAGGTAGCATCACATGTTATGTTGTACATGTAGGTAGCATCACATGTTGTACATGTAGGTAGCATCACATGTTATGTTGTACATGTAGGTAGCATCACATGTTGTACATGTAGGTAGCATCACATGTTATGTTGTACATGTAGGTAGCATCACATGTTGTACATGTAGGTAGCATCACATGTTGTACATGTAGGTAGCATCACATGATATGTTGTACATGTAGGTAGTATCACATGTTGTACATGTAGGTAGTATCACATGTTGTACATGTAGGTAGTATCACATGTTGTACATGTAGGTAGTATCACATGTTGTACATGTAGGAAGCATCATACGATATGTTGTTAGAATTATATAGAAACACGGACCATTTTTTCAACACACTGGTTGTCTTCCACTGAGATAGGGTGACCCCAAAAAAAGAGAAACACATTCACCAGCATTCAGTTAATAGCCATCTTGCCGGAAGTGCCCAGACCTCGCAAACGAAATGCAAAATGAATGTACTTAATTATATAATGAGGTTTTCATCAGACACACGATATGATAGATAACTTACCAAGTATTTATTATTATTATTATTATTATTATTAGTATTATCAAAATAAAGCGCTGAACCCAAAAAATTATGATAATGTTCTGTAGATTTAATAAGTTTTTTGACATTTACATTTATGAGAGCATTTGTTGGTGGGATATTTGCATAAGTTATAATATTAGGGTGAAAGGTGTTTCTGAGATGGCGCTGAGTGATGCTTGGGATGCTGGGAAGGGTAAGCAGAAGTGTGTTGTCAGACTCTCAGTGGCGGGTGTTGCGGGAGGTGTTGTATTGATCAGTGGTAAGTGTTGTAGTTGTAGGTGTTCTTGCCTTTAGACAGACTCGTGCAGTAACGACAGTGATAGTGTTGCTTGCAGTCAACCGCTACAATACACGTTCCACCACTACAATACACGTTCCACCACTACAATACACGTTCCACCACTACAATACACGTTCCACCACTACAATACACGTTCCACCACTACAATACACGTTCCACCGCTACAATGCACGTTCCATCACTACAATACACGTTCCACCACTACAATACACGTTCCACCACTACAATACACGTTCCACCACTACAATACACGTTCCACCGCTACAATACACGTTCCACCACTACAATACACGTTCCACCACTACAATACACGTTCCACCACTACAATACACGTTCCACCACTACAATACACGTTCCACCACTACAATACACGTTCCACCACTACAATACACGTTCCACCACTACAATACACGTTCCACCACTACAATACACGTTCCACCACTACAATACACGTTCCACCACTACAATACACGTTCCACCCCTACAATACACGTTCCACCGCTACAATACACGTTCCATCTGTCACCTCTTTCCCATGTTCACTTAAAATCAACAATACGATCTTTTTATATTTAAACTCAATGTTACAATACATAATTTACTTGTGTTGACGTTCCTTTCAGTCAAAATGCTCACAACGTGCATAAAAAAAAACTCCAAAAATGCTTATATGGGTCCATATACAGAGTGTTTTAAATTGATGAACCCAATTTCAAATCAAACTGCTTTGAAATTGGGTCCATCATTTTAAAACTCCCTATGTATGTGCTTGTTTCACCTTAAAAGTGCGTAAATGTTAGGCCAGACCCAACATCGTTACAATGTCCCTTTCACCGTCGAAATGTCGAAATGCAGTGCTTGTTTCTGAACATACAATAAAAATCACCGTTGAAGCTACGGCATCACAATGACGCGCCATATTCTGCGCTACATAACCTATTTCCGTATTTAGATCTGCGCGGCCGCCCTACCTCGGCCACAATGGCATAATAATTGAATTCCGGGAGTGTGTGTGTGTGTGTGTCCCCGGGCAGGTGGTGACGGGGTCAGAGGTGGTGGGAGGGGGGCTGTGTGTTGGGTCAAGGGTCACCTAGGCAGCGGGTGAGGGATGGGGGGGCATAGGTCAGATGTTGCCTCCTGCCGGGGGGTCAACACGCACTGCTAGTCCCAGCTACGAGGGGCTAGGTAGTCCCTATCACGGAGGGCTGGCTAGTTCTTCCCCATGGTAACATGCTGGGCCCAGCGCTTTTTTCATGAGCTCTGACTCAGGATATCAAAGTTTAATGTCAGTAGGTATGGCTATAAAGAGACATAAAGCAAACTTGGTAGCGCTCTACCCTGAGCGAAACGTAGTCCCAAAAAGAGCTCCACCCTGAACGAAACAATAGTCCCGATAAAACCTCGCAAATCATGCCCTCATACCTAGTCTAGGTATCTCTCTCCCCGATTCCGGGTACAACATTAGAGCTCACGGAAAAAGAGATCAGAATATCGTAATACAATATCAACATTCGCTGCTGTAATTACTTATCGAGTGGTACAGGAAGAGCTCGTTTTACAAGACAGTGCCACGCCCTCACACGTAAAACTTGCAGGAAGTAAAAGGCGCACCTTTACCAGGCGGCCATCTCATAAATGACTTTTATTAGCCTCTAAGCCTCGGTGTTCTGTGTTCTTACATTCTTGATCGTGTGGGAGGGCCGCCGCCTGTCCACTATATACTACGCTACATTGCCGATGTTTCAGCCAAAATGGCTGTTCAGACCCACACGATTTTTCAGTCTCGTTATTTCGAGTATTTCAGTTAAGTTTTAAAACAGGGGGCCCTTATAGTCTTAAATATGTACTCGCTGGATCGGAGAAGAGAAAGATACATGATAATATATACCTGGAAAGTGCTTGAGGGTCTTCTCCCAAATCTACAAAATGCCATAACAACATACTGGAGCGAGAGATATTGGAGGAAGATTAAACCAGTGAAAAGCAGGGGTGCAGCGAGCACAACAAGGGAACACTATATCAACATTCGTGGTCTCAGATTATTCAGTATCTTACCAGAAGATATCAGAAACACTGCTGGGACAATGGATATGCGGGGCAGAGGACCAGCAACAGCCTGGTTGATCAGGCAAGCACCAGACGAGCCTGGCCCATGGCAAGGTCCCGAGAGTAGAAAAACTCTCGGACCTTATGAAAGGTATATCAAAGGTAAGCTATGTGCTTGGCCTTACGGACACATCTGAATGGGAACCACAATGTTGCTCTCGTGTCTTGTCTTCGAGGTTGAGGCAAAACTAATATGTATATATATATATATATATATATATATATATATATATATATATATATATATTTTTTTTTTTTTTTTTAAATATATAGGATGGGGTCCACCTCTGGTGTCAATTGTGGGACCCATTGCCTCGGAGAAGTGGATAATATATATATATATATATATATATATATATATATATATATATATATATATATATATATATATATATATATATATATATATATATATATATATATATATATATATGCTGATTTGTTTATTCATTTATGAGATCAATTTATACATTTCTCAGATCAGATTATACGTTTCTGAGATCAAGTTATACAGTTCTCCGGTGAGATCGTACATTTTTCTGTTGTGGATTATGTGTTGTGGAATTTCTGTGAGCACTGTTAATTGGCCAGGTGAGGAGTGGCCAAGCTAGGGATGGCCAGGTGAGGAGTGGCCAAGCTTGGGTGGCAAGGTGAGGAGTGGCCAAGCTGGGGTAGCCAGGTGAGGAGTGGCCAAGCTAGGGATGACCAGGCGAGGAGTGGCCAAGCTGGGGGTAGCCAGGTGAGGAGTGGCCAAGCTTGTGTGGCCAGGCGAGGAATGGCCAAGCTGGGAGTGGCCAGGTGAGGAGTGGCCAAGCTGGGAGTGGCCAGTTGAGGAGTGGCCAAGCTAGAGGCACCACCCACCCAGGTGTCAGTATGCAAAAGCAAGTTTTACATCTTATTCCCTCTCTCTCTCTCTCTCTCTCTCTCTCTCTCTCTCTCTCTCTCTCTCTCTCTCTCTCTCTCTCTCTCTCTCTCTTGTTCCACACCGTGGAAGTAGTGTTCAGCTATCCACCCAAAGAATAATATAGATGTAAAAGTTAAAGCCTTCATCCCCAGCTCCATCATCCCTCTCCCCTCCCTCCCTCTCCCCTCCCCCCTCTCCCCTCCCTCCCTCTCCACTCCCTCTCCACTCCTCCCATTCCCCACGTGATGTTCCTCCAACCCTTCCCATCCATTTCAGAAGGAAGGGGAGGTGTACAACCATCCCTTGTATACAAAAACACGAAATTTATCTAACTGACCTTAAACCACCCGAGTAAAGAAATTTAGGGTTGTTGACCTTACATAACTGTGAAGGAAAACGCACAAGTGCTTACACTTGAGACATATTTATTGAATATGTTTCAATCCTGGATCTATGGTCACTTCAGGTGTTGAGTGAGTATACCTGGAGGGTGTTCCGGGGGTCAGTGCCCCCGCGGCCCGGTCAGGCCTCGCGGTGGATCAGGGCCTAATCAACCAGGCTGTCACTGCTAGCAGCACGCAAACCGACCTACGAGTGGCCAAAGTAGTAGAGCAGAAATGCATCCAATAAAAAATATCTTTAATGAAAATGCACTTGTGCTCAGTCTTCCTCAATGTCGGCGTCAATATACCTTAAAAATATTAAATAAGTCACTAATAATAGACGTTTATCAGCTTATTTAAATAAGGAAAGACTCGAAGTTTAGTGCAAATAAAGGACGGTCACGGACGATGGGAGTCGCTGGTATTATGAACGTGTGGTTCACAGTGGTCAATACCTCGTCTTTTGTGGACGTGTGAATGGCGGTGATTTTGGTCACAATCTCTCCAGAGGCCGCAGTGACCTGGGTCAGAGGTCATGCTCTCAGAGGATGGTGGAGCGAGGATGAATCAGGAGGTAGGAAGGGGGAGGAGATGAGATGAAACGAAAGCATCACAGAGGATAATGGAGGATCAAGTGAGACAGGAATGGGATAAACAATGAGACGCGTTTTAAAATAATGCAGGAGATGGGGAGAATATTGATGATTAAGATGAAGATAAAAAAAAAGAGATGGAGAAATGTATATTTGGTTATCATTATCAACCTACAATCATCCACTGCTAGCTAGGAGTCTTGTTGACTTATGAGCTAATTCTTCTGGCAAGACATTAGTCATCCATTGCTAACTAGGTGCCTACCTCACGTGCCTAATTCTTCTTCACAGACATCAGACATTTCACTCTATTTTCTCGTCCTCCTTCAAAAGCACCTTTACAAATGTCACAAAATTTTCAATAGAGTCTTCCAACGTTATCAACTGATGGTGGCTATTTTACTTCAGTTTGTTTATATATACTTGAGTTGCGAGTCCCTTCTATAGTTCAGCAGTTATACCTGAGTTTTCTTGCGTAATTCATATATATATATATATATATATATATATATATATATATATATATATATATATATATATATATATATATATATATTTTTTTTATTAACACATCGGCCGATTCCCACCAAGGCAGGGTGGCCCGAAAAAGAAAAACTTTCATCATCATTCACTCCATCACTGTCTTGCCAGAAGGGTGCTTTACACTACAGTTATAAAACTGCAACATTTACACCCTCCTTCAGAGTGCCGGCACTGTACTTCCCATCTCCAGAACTCAAGTCCGGCCTGCCGGTTTCCTGAATCCCTTCATAAATGTTACTTTGCTCACACTCCAACAGCACGTCAAGTATTAAAAACCATATGCCTCCATTCACTCCTATCAAATACGCTCACACATGCTTGCTGGAAATCCAAGCCCCTCGCACACAAAACTTCCTTTACCCCTCCCTCCAACCTTTCCTAGGCCGACCCCTACCCCGCCTTCCCTCCACTACAGATTTATACACTCTCGAAGTCACTCTGTCTCGTTCCATTCTCTCTACATGTCCAAACCACCTCAACAACCCCTCCTCAGCTCTCTGGACAATCGTTTTGGTAATCCGCACCTCATCCTAATTTCCAAACTCCGAATTCTCTGCATTATATTCACACCACACATTGACCTCAGACATGACATCTCCACTGCCTCCAGCCTTCTCCTCGTTGCAACATTCATCACCCATGCTTCACACCCATATAAGAGCGTTGGTATAACTATACTCTCATACATTCCCTCTTTACTTCCATGGACAAGGTTCTTTGTCTCCACAGACTCCGAAGTGCTCCACTCACCCTTTTCCCCTCATCAATTCTATGATTCACCTCATCCTTCATAGACCCATCCGCCGACATGTCCACTCCCAAATATCTGAATACATTCACCTCCTCCATACTCTCTCCCTCCAATCTGATATCCAATCTTTCGTCACCTATTCTTTTGTTATCCTCATCACATTACTCTTTCCTATATTCACTTTCAATTTTCTTCTTTTACACACCCTACCAAATTCATCCACCAACCTCTGCAGCTTCTCTTCAGAATCTCCCAAAAGCACAGTGTCATCAGCAAAAAGCAACTGTGACAACTCCCACTTTGTATTTGCTTCTTTATCTTTTAGCCTAACACCTCTTGCCAAGACCCTCGCATTCACTTCTCTTACAACCCCATCTATAAATATATTGAACAACCACGGTGACATCACACATCCTTGTCTAAGGCCCACTTTTACTGGGAAATAGTCCCCTTCCCTCCTACACACTCTAACCTGAGCCTCACTATCCTCATAAAAACTCTTCACTGCTTTCAGTAACCTTCCTCCTATTCCATACACCTGCAACATCTGCCACATTGCTCCCCTATCTACCGTATCATACGCCTTTTCCAAATCCATAAATGCCACAAAAACATCTTTACCCTTATCCAAATACTGTTCACCTATATGTTTCACTGTAAACACTTGGTCTACACACCCCTACCTTTCCTAAAGCCCCTTGTTCATCTGCTATCCTGCTTTCTGTTTTACTCTTAATTCTTTCAATAATAACTCTACCATACACTTTACCAGGTACACTCAACAGACTTATTCCCCTATAATTTTTGCACTCTCTTTTGTCCCCTTTGCCTTTATACAAAGGAACAATACACGCTCTCTGCCAATCCCTAGGTACCTTACCCTCTTCCATACATTTATTAAATAATAGCACCAACCACTCCAAAATTATATCCCCACCTGCTTTTAACATTTCTATCTTTATCCCATCAATCCCAGCTGCCTTACCCCCTTTCATTCTACCCACTGCCTCACGAACTTCCCCTACACCCACAACTGGCTCTTCCACACTCCTACAAGATGTTATTCCTCCTTGCCCTACACACGAAATCACAGCTTCCCTGTCTTCATCAACATTTAACAACTCCTCAAAATATTCCCTCCATCTTCCCGATACCTCTAACTCTCCATTTAATAACTCTCCTCTCCTATTTTTAACTGTCAAATCCATTTGTTCTCTAGGCTTCCACAACTTATTAATCTCATTCCAAAACTTTTCTTATTTTCAACAAAATTTGCTGATAACATCTCACCCACTCTCTCATCTGCTCTCTTTTACATTGCTTCACCACTCTTTTAACCTCTCTTTTTCTCTCCATATACTCTTCCCTCCTTGCATCACTTCTACTTTGTAAAAACCTCTCATATGCTAACTTTTTCTCCCTTACTACTCTCTTTACATCATCATTCCACCAATCGCTCCTCTTCCCTCCGCACCCACTCGCCTGTAACCACAAACTTCTGCTGAACACTCTAACACTACATTTTAAATCTACCCCATACATTTTCGACCCCATTGCCTACACTCTCACTAGCCCATCTATCCTCCAATAGTTGTTTATATCTTACCCTAACTGCCTCCTCTTTTAGTTTATAAACCTTCACCTCTCTTTACTTACTGATTCTATTTTCCTTGTATCCCATCTACCTTTTACTCCCACTGTAGCTATAACTAAAAAGTGATCTGATATATCTGTAGCCCCTCTATAAACATGTACATCCTGAAGTCTACTCAACAGTCTTTTATCTATCAATACATAGTCCAACAAACTACTGTCATTACGCCCTACATCATATCTTGTATACTTATTTATCCTCTTTTTCTTAAAATATGTATTACCTATAACTAAACCCCTTTCTATACAAAGTTCAATCAAAGGGCTCCCATTATCATTTACACCTGGCACCCCAAACTTACCTACTACACCCTCTCTGCATGTTTCTCCCACTTTAGCATTTAGGTCCCCTACCACAATTACTCTCTCATTTGGTTCAAAAGTTCCTATACATTCGCTTAACATCTCCCAAAATCTCTCTCTCTCCTCTACACTCCTCTCTTCTCCAGGTGCATACACGCTTATTATGACCCACTTTTCGCATCCGACCCTTATTTTAATCCACATAATCCTTGAATTTACACATTTATATTCCCTCTTTTCCTTCCATAACTGATCCTTCAACATTATTGCTACCCCTTCCTTAGCTCTAACTCTCTCAGATACTCCTGACTTAATCCCATTTATTTCTCCCCACTGAAACTCGCCTACCCCTTCAGCTTTGTTTCGCTTAGGGCCAGGACATCCAACTTCTTTTCATTCATAACATCGGCAATCATCTCTTTCTTATCATCCGCACTACATCCACGCACATTCAGACAACCCAATTTTATAAAGTTTTTCTTCTTCTCGTTTTTAGTAGATTTGTACAGGAGAAGGGGTTACTAGCCCATTGCTCCCGGCATCTTAGTCGCCTCATACGACACGCATGGCTTACGGAGGAAAGATTCTTTTTCCCCTTCCCCATGGACAATAGAGAAAATAAAAGGAACAAGAGCTATTAAGAAAAGAAGAAAAACCTAGATGTGTGTATGTATATATATGCATGTGTATGCCAGTGTAGTGTGACCTAAAGTGTAAGTAGAAGTAGCTAGATATACCTGTTATCCAGCGTGTTTATGAGACAGAAAAAAGACACCAGCAATCCTACCATCATGTAAAACAGTTTCAGGTTTCTGTTTCACAGTCACCTGGCAGGACAGGGAGTACCTCCCTGGGTGGTTGCTGTCTACCAACCTACTACCTACTAAATATATATATATATATATATATATATATATATATATATATATATATATATATATATATATATATATATATATATATATATATATATTGCCAAGAGTTCTGAGTGATATCATAGCTTAAAAAAACTCTTTAAATTTCAGAACTTTTTGATAATAGTTACACTGTGGCTGGAACAATTTACTAACAGCTCGCTCTTTGGACCGGAAATTCGGCGACGTCCTGGTCAGTTCGGGGTCATTATTGAATCACAGCTAATAAAACCACGGAACGGATGGGGCTTAAACCCGTGGTAAGTACTACAACTCACAACCGTTCAGTGACTTGTTTGCAATCATGTTTTTACGATTTCGTGAGTGATGAATCACATCTGCTGTAAGCTGACTGGTCCACTATCATTATATCCTTAATAATCATAATAACGCGGTGCCTGGGCCTGGGTTTACCTGGAGATTACCTGTAGAGGGTTTCGGAGGTCTGAGACCACGGTCTGAGACCAGGCTTCGCCATGCCACAGAGTCATGCCACAGAGTCATGTCACAGAGTCATGCCACAGAGTCATGCCACAGAGTCATGCCACAGAGTCATGCCACTGAGTCATGCCACTGAGTCATGCCACTGAGTCATGCCACAGAGTCATGCCACAGAGTCATGCCACAGAGTCATGCCACAGAGTCATGCCACAGAGTCATGCCACTGAGTCATGCCACAGAGTCATGCCACAGAGTCATGCCACTGAGTCATGCCACTGAGTCATGCCAATGAGTCATGCCACTGAGTCATGCCACTGAGTCATGCCACTGAGTCATGCCACTGAGTCATGCCACTGAGTCATGCCACTGAGTCATGCCACTGAGTCATGCCACAGAGTCATGCCACTGAGTCATGCCACTGAGTCATGCCAGTGAGTCATGCCAGTGAGTCATGCCAGTGAGTCATGCCAGTGAGTCATGCCAGTGAGTCATGCCACTGAGTCATGCCACTGAGTCATGCCACTGAGTCATGCCACTGAGTCATGCCACAGAGTCATGCCACAGAGTCATGCCACTGAGTCATGCCAGTGAGTCATGCCAGTGAGTCATGCCAGTGAGTCATGCCACTGAGTCATGCCAATGAGTCATGCCACTGAGTCATGCCACTGAGTCATGCCACTGAGTCATGCCACTGAGTCATGCCAGTGAGTCATGCCACTGAGTCATGCCACTGAGTCATGCCACTGAGTCATGCCACTGAGTCATGCCAGTGAGTCATGCCACTGAGTCATGCCACTGAGTCATGCCACTGAGTCATGCCACTGAGTCATGCCACTCTCTGTGCAACACTCGTGTTGAAGTTGAAACTTAAGTCATCACTGTGGAATCAAGACTAGTTGTTACGTGTTTGTCTCTGACCTCGGAGAATAATATGTCAGGTCACGTATGTCAGGGGTAGGAGCACGTGACCTCTGGGCAAGGATGGAGATAGCGTCAGGTTTCCGCTAACTTTGTGGTAAGATGAATCTAAATCGTGACTCCGTTTCGCTTTCATTATGGTCTCAGTTACTTTGCACTGGAACGAACAATGTGGTCGATATGTAATGGCCGTCGCTTCCCAATTAATATTATGGGTGTAAATCTTAACACACTGGAAAATTCTGAACTGCATAGTAACTGTAGTATACCTTTGAAGAGTTTCGAGAGTTTCACTACTCTCGGAGCCCGGCCATGGGTCAGGCTCGTAGTGATTAATTTTATTTCGGAATGTCCTGCGTAGGATCAATCTTCGAAAAAAGCCCCATTGGTTATACAGTTATTCATTTTGGGGAAAAATTGTACAAAATTTGGTTTTAAGCTATTATGTTTATCGTATTATTGGTCATGTATTTGTTTTTGGTGGGGGAAGGGGTACCTACCTGGAGTCTACCTGGAGTCTACCTGGAGTCTACCTGGATGGTATTCCGAGGATCAACGCCCCCGCGGCCCGGTCCATCCAGTGGATCAGGGCCTGATCAACTAGGCTGTTACTGCTGGCCGCACGTAAAGCATTGACATTTTAGAGAACTTTCATTTTATTAATATGGCTCTATAACAATTAGCATCGGCTCTTTTGGACCTTTTTTTTCGTATATTTTATTCCTGACACCTGAGTCTTTCTGAAGTGCCCAGTGAGTGTGCTGTTATACGAATTGTTGATTGTACAGTCTGAGGGCCAGTAGAAACAATTTCGAGACCGTAACATGCCCATTATGGTCAGAATAATGGTTGAGAGGTATATAACTAACCAAATTTATAACGAAAAGGTACACAGTAAATTCATATAATGGAATTTTCATGATTGCATGTGTATCCAGGAAGGATAACCCACCAGCTTTCTTCAGAGTAAAGATATCAACATATCTGTACCATATATATATATATATATATATATATATATATATATATATATATATATATGAGGTTGAAATGTATATCACCAGAAAATAGTTATATTATATCTGAAGAAAAGACGGATCACACGAGGCAGTATATGCAGAAAGTTGACAGTGATGGATATTTGATGATAGATGATTTGCGAGGCCACGGGGCCAGATGGCTCTCACAACTGGAACTGATGCCGTGTGGGCAGGGGAGGTGGCAGGGGGAGGTTGCAGGGGGAGGTGGCAGGTGGAGGTGGTAGGGGTGGTGGTTGGGGTGATGGCAGGGGAGGTGGTTGGGGTGATGGCAGGGGAGGGGCAATGTGGACGGTGGAAGGGGGTAATGGTACAGGGGTGGATGTTGGAGGGATGAATGGTGGAGTGGAGGATGAATGGTAAAGTGGAGGATCCTGGAGGATGAATGGTAAAGTGGAGGATCCTGGAGGATGAATGGTAAAGTGGAGGATCCTGGAGGATGAATGGTAAAGTGGAGGATCCTGGAGGATGAATGGTAAAGTGGAGGATCCTGGAGGATGAATGGTAAAGTGGAGGATCCTGGAGGATGAATGGTAAAGTGGAGGATCCTGGAGGATGAATGGTAAAGGGAGGATCCTGGAGGATGAATGGTAAAGTGGAGGATCCTGGAGGATGAATGGTAAAGTGGAGGATCCTGGAGGATGAATGGTAAAGTGGAGGATCCTGGAGGATGAATGGTAAAGTGGAGGATCCTGGAGGATGAATGGTAAAGTGGAGGATGTTGGAGGGATGTAAAGTGGAGGATGCTGGAGGGATGTAAAGTGGAGGATGCTGGAGGGATGTAAAGTGGAGGATGCTGGAGGGATGTAAAGTGGAGGATGCTGGAGGGATGTATAGTGAAGTGGAGGATGCTGGTGGGATGTATAGTGAAGTGGAGGCTGCTGGTGGGATGTATAGTGAAGTGGAGGATGCTGGTGGGATGTATAGTGAAGTGGAGGATGCTGGTGGGATGTATAGTGAAGTGGAGGATGCTGGTGGGATGTATAGTGAAGTGGAGGATGCTGGTGGGATGTATAGTGAAGTGGAGGATGCTGGTGGGATGTATAGTGAAGTGGAGGATGCTGGTGGGATGTATAGTGAAGTGGAGGATGCTGGTGGGATGTATAGTGAAGTGGAGGATGCTGGTGGGATGTATAGTGAAGTGGAGGATGCTGGTGGGATGTATAGTGAAGTGGAGGATGCTGGTGGGATGTATAGTGAAGTGGTGGATGCTGGTGGGATGTATAGTGAAGTGGAGGATGCTGGTGGGATGTATAGTGAAGTGGTGGCTGCTGGTGAGATGTATAGTGAAGTGGAGGATGCTGGTGGGATGTATAGTGAAGTGGAGGATGCTGGTGGGATGTATAGTGAAGTGGAGGATGCTGGTGGGATGTATAGTGAAGTGGTGGATGCTGGTGGGATGTATAGTGAAGTGGAGGATGCTGGTGGGATGTATAGTGAAGTGGATAATGCTGGTGGGATGTATAGTGAAGTGGAGGATGCTGGTGGGATGTATAGTGAAGTGGAGGCTGCTGGTGGGATGTATAGTGAAGTGGAGGATGCTGGTGGGATGTATAGTGAAGTGGAGGATGCTGGTGGGATGTATAGTGAAGTGGAGGATGCTGGAGGGATGTATAGTGAAGTGGTGGCTGCTGGTGGGATGTATAGTGAAGTGGAGGCTGCTGGTGGGATGTATAGTAAATTGGAGGATGCTGGTGGGATGTATAGTGAAGTGGAGGCTGCTGGTGGGATGTATAGTGAAGTGGTGGCTCCTCTAACATCTCTTTCTCTTACCAATCATTCACTGTCTGCCATCTTTTTTTCCTCTTCTCCGTGTTTCAACGTTTGTGTCTCGCGGCCTGGCAGCAAGGGACGCCTGGCAGCAAGGGACGCCTGGCAGCAAGGGACGCCTGGCAGCAAGGGACGCCTGGCAGCAAGGGACGCCTGGCAGCAAGGGACGCCTGGCAGCAAGGGACGCAGACTTCACATACAACTGCGACAATTTTAACGACCCTATGAAGCGAGGCCAACAATTCCCTTAAGTGAGGAGAGCAGAATTGAGAGAGTTTGTCTCAGAGTCTCGAGGAACCGCAGCCTAACTTGTCCTTGATGTCTCTTGTCTGGATGACTGGCAGACTGATTGGTAGACTGACTGGCTCTCTGGCTGATTGGCTGGCACGCTGACCGGATTTCAGACTGGTTTACTAGGAAGCTGATTGGCTGGCTGGCTGGCTTGATGTAGGCTATACTGTCTCCTGATCTTAGGGAATAAAATTCTCAGTACTTCTTATATTTTAGCGATGTTTATAAGCCTCTCTCTCTGTTAGTTAGTTAGTTAGTTACCATTTTGTCCTAGGCACATGTCAATTAGACACTAGGCCTGTTGTATATGTGTGTGTGTGTGTGTATGTGTATGTGTATGTAAGGAAACACTTCGAAATGTTTCTGCCCCACCGGGAATTGAACCCGGCCCCTCCGTGCATCAAGCAAGAGCTTTACCCACTAGGCCACCGGGGGCGTGTGTGTGTGTGTGTGTGTGTGTGTGTGTGTACTTCGTTTTCACCTAATTGTAGTTGTGATGAGTCGAGTTTAAGGTAAAAATCACACCTCTCAGCTGAGAACAATCATTCCTAGCCTCGTGGGCCGTATCATACCTATTCTTAACTCTGCGTGTTTATCATTCATCGACCAGCTTTTCATCCAGTTCAAGGAAGTGAAGTGTAAGTAGTGGGAGGTACAAGTGGCTGAAAGGTACAAGTGGCTGGGAGGTACAAGTGGCTGGGAGGTACAAGTGGCTGGGAGGTACAAGTGGCTGGGAGGTACAAGTGGCTGGGAGGTGCAAGTGGCTGGGAGGTGCAAGTGGCTGGGAGGTGCAAGTGGCTGGGAGGTGCAAGTGGCTGGGAGGTGCAAGTGGCTGGGAGGTGCACCTACCTGGGAACTACACCTACCTGGTACTTGGTCAACGAGCGTACTGTAGTGTCGACGACGCCCTGGAGGTCAGAGGTCAGGCAGGAGAGGGAGTTGCCACCCACCTCCACACTCCCCCCCCCTTTCCTCTCTCCCTACCCTTAACATTTCCATAAAACTTTTTTTTATTTCATGTTCATTCTTCCCTAAAAAAAAATTTTACTCTCACCCCATGATCAGATTTTTCACCCCTCTGTTCTTCTTTGTCTTGTGTTTTACTGGTGTGTTCTCTCTACACTTGTGTGTGTGTACTCACCTAGTTGTACTCACCTAGGTGTGGTTGCAGGGGTCGATTCATAGCTCCTGGCCCCGCCTCTTCACTGGTCGCTACTGGGTCACTCTCCCTGCGCCATGAGCTTTATCATACCTCTCCTTAAAGCTATGAATGGATCCTGCCTCCAATACATCACTTCCCAAACTATTCCACTTCCCGACAACTCTGTGACTGAAGAAATACTTCCTAACATCCCTGTGATTCATCTGAGTCTTCAACTTCCAACTGTGTCCCCTTGTTGCTGTGTCCCCTCTCTGGAATATTCTGTCTCTGTCAACCTCGTCAATTCCTCTCAGTATTTTATATGTCGTTATCATGTCCTCCCTATCTCTCCTGTCCTCCAGTGTCGTCAGGTCGATTTCCCTTAACCTCTCCTCGTAGGACATACCCCTTAGCTCCGGGACTAGTCTTGTTGCAAACCTTTGCACTTTCTCTAGTTTCTTTACGTGCTTGGCTAGGTGTGGGTTCCAAACTGGTGCTGCGTACTCCAGTATGGGCCTAACGTACACAGTGTACAGGGTCCTGAACGATTCCTTATTAAGATGTCGGAATGCTATTCTTAGGTTTGCTAGGCGCCCGTATGCTGCAGCAGTTATTTGGTTGATGTGGGCCTCAGGAGATGTGCCTGGAGTTATACTCACCCCAAGATCTTTTTCCTTGAGTGAGGTTTGTAGCCTCTGTCCCCCTAGACTGTACTCCGTCTGCGATCTTCTTTGCCCTTCCCCAATCTTCATGACTTTGCACTTGGTGGGGTTGAACTCCAGGAGCCAATTGCTGGACCAGGCTTGCAACCTGTCCAGGTCCCTTTGTAGTTCTGCCTAGTCCTCTTCCGATTGAATTCTTCTCATCAACTTCACATCATCTGCAAACAGGGACACTTCGGAGTCTATTCCTTCCGTCATGTCGTTCACAAATACCAGAAACAGCACCGGTCCTAGGACTGACCCCTGTGGAACCCCACTAGTCACAGGCGCCCACTCTGACACCTCGCCACGTACTATGACTCGCTGCTGTCTTCCTGACAGGTATTTCATGATCCATTAGAGTACCTTTCCTTTTATCCCTGTCTGGTCCTCCAGCTTTTGCACTAATCTCTTTTGTGGGACTGTGTCAAACGCCTTCTTACAATCCAAGAAAATGCAATCTACCCACCCCTCTCTCTCTTGTCTTACTGCTGTCACCCTGTCATAGAACTCCAGTAGGTTTGTGACACAGGATTTCCCGTCCCTGAAACCGTGTTGATTGCCGTTGATAAGCTCATTCCTTTCTAGGTTTTCCACCACTTCCCTCATGATAATCTTCTCCATGACCTTGCATACTATACATGTCAGTGACACTGGTCTGTAGTTTAGTGCTTAATGTCTGTCTCCTTTTATAAAAATTGGGACTACATTTTCTGTCTTCCATACCTCAGGCAGTCTCCCTGTTTCGATGGATGTGTTGAATATTGTTGCTAGGGGTACACATAGAGCCTCTGCTCCCTCTCTCAGGACCCATGGAGAGATGTTGTCCGGCCCCGTCGCCTTTGAGGTATCTAGCTCCCTCAGCAGCCTCTTCACTTCTTTCTCGGTTGCATGTATCGTGTCCAACACTTGGTGGTGTACCCCACCTCTCCGTCTTTCTGGAGGCCCTTCTGTCTCCTCCGTGAACACTTCTTTGAATCTCATGTTGAGTTCCTCACAAACTTCACGGTCGTTTCTTGTGATCTCTCCTCCTTCCTTCCTTAGCCTGATCACCTGGTCCTTGACTGTTGTGTTCCTCCTGATGTGGCTATACAACAGCTTTGGGTCGGATTTGGCTTTCGCTGCTATGTCATTTTCATATTGTCGTTGGGCCTCCCTTCTTACCTGTGCATATTCATTTCTGGCTCTACGACTGCTCTCCTTATTCTCCTGGGTCCTTTGCCTTCTATACTTCTTCCATTCCCTAGCACACTTGGTTTTGGCCTCCCTGCACCTTTGGGTGAACCACGGGCTCATCCTGGCTTTTTCATTATTCCTGTTACCCTTGGGTACAAACCTCTCCTCAGCTTCCTTGCATATTGTTGTCACATATTCCATCATCTCGTTTACTGACTTCCCCGCCAGTTCTCTGTCCCACTGAACCCCGTTCAGGAAGTTCTTCATGCCCACGTAGTCCCCTTTCTTGTAGTTTGGCTTCATTCGTCCAGCCCTTTCTGCTTCCCCTCCACTTGTAACTCTACTGTGTATTCGAAGCTTAAGACCATATGATCACTGGCCCTAAGGGGCCTATCATATGTATGTCCTCAATATCTGCACTACTCAAGGTGAATATTACTTCCAGTCTCGCTGTTTCATCCTCTCCTCTCTCTCTGGTAGTGTCCCTTACGTGTTGGTACATGAAGTTTTCCAGTACCACCTCCATCATCTTAGCCCTCCACGTTTCTGGGACCCCATGTGGTTCCAAGTTCTCCCAATCGATTTCCTTCTGGTTGAGGTCACCCATGATTAGTAGCTTCGCCCTGCTCGCATGAGCCCTTCTGACCACTTCAGCCAGTGTGTCAACCATCGCTCTATTACTCTCATCATACTCTTGCCTTGGCCTTCTACTGTTCTGTGGTGGGTTATACATCACTGCAATTGCCACCTTGGGACCTCCAGACTGAAGCGTTCCTACTATGTAATCTCCTGCTTCTCATCTGTCTCCTCTCTCCAGCTCGTCAAAATCCCATTGGTTTTTGATTAGCAGTGCCACTCCTCCACCCCCTCTATCTTTCCTCAGGACCTGATATCCCATTGGAAAGGTGGCATCTGTTATCATACCTGTGAGCTTGGTTTCTGTGAGGGCTATTATGTCCAGTGATGCCTTTTTGACTCTTTCGTGCCACTCCTCCCACTTATTTGTTATTCCATCAGCGTTGATGTACCATACCTTTAGTTTCCTCTCCAACACTGTGTTTTGTGTGTGTGTGTGTGTGTGTGTGTGTGTGTGTGTGTGAAGGCACGAAGTGAAAATAGAATGTCAAACATTTTGTAACCTTGCTATATATATATATATATATGTCGTGCCTAATAGGTAAAATTTGCGATTTTGGCTTAAATAGCAACGCTCTTCATGCCGAATAAGGCAAGCGAAAATTTGTGTATGCAACAATTTCGCAAAAAATATTCTGAACCTAACGAAAAAAATATATTTCATTGTGTGTTTATTATTAAATTATTGTAAACTTGTCTAAAATATATATTTTTTGGATTAAGCTAAATTAAATTGCGCTTGTTAAAATACGGTTAGGTAGGTTTTCTAAGGTTCTTTTGGTACAAAATTATAATTTTTTACATTATCACAAATGAAAAAAAACATATCTTTAAACGTATAAGAGAAAATTTCAGAAAGGACTTAATTTTAAATGAGTTCTTGCTACTTGACCAATTTTACCTATTCGGCACGATATATATATATATATATATATATATATATATATATATATATATATATATATATATATATATATATATATATATATATATATATATGCGATGAAATGAGATGTAGAGGTTGGAATAATGACTGTTTGGACTCTCAAAAAATCTTGAAGAGACTACGAATAATACGTCAAAAGTCACCTCTCTTAGAATGGGCCAGTCTATAAAATACTACAATAGAAGCATACCCAACATACCTCCAGCATTTCCATGATGAAAAGTTAAAGAACTTTGAAGGAGATGCCGTACACGCGTTTGTATATGCTCTTTGCCAGCAGTGCTAGATCACTGGATCAAACTGCTGCCCTCCACAGTAATGAATGTGAAAACAAGTCTGTCCTTTTTTTTACGATAGAGGGAGTCGACCAGACAAGGAATACGGTTTGAGATGCAAGAAACTGCAACTATCGCTCAAGGAGAAGGATCCGGGAGTGAACATCACACGCAACATATCGCCAGAGGGGCAAATAAATAGAATAGTATTGTAAAACACGGGGTTCAACTCAACACAGAGCGACGGACAATTTAAGATCACAGATTCTTCCGTGTGTGTCTTACTGCCCGGAATAACGATGAAAAGATACATTACCTTATCATGATGTATCTTGATGTAACTTGATGTAGCTTGAAGTAGCTTGGTGTAGCTTGACGTAGCTTGACGTAGCTCAGCACACAGAGAAACATTGTCTTAACAAAAGCTGGTAGCGCAGCGTGTGTCTTTTGTTCATAACACAGAAATTCTTCTTCAAAAGAGTGTGGATGTGGTGGGTGAGAGAGTGAATGTGGTGGGTGAGAGAGTGGATGTGGTGGGTGAGAGAGTGGATGTGGTGGGTGAGAGAGTGGATGTGGTGGGTAAGAGAGTGGATGTGATGGGTGAGAGAGTGAATGTGGTGGGTGAGAGAGTGGATGTGGTGGGTGAGAGAGTGGATGTGGTGGGTGAGAGAGTGGATGTGGTGGGTGAGAGAGTGAATGTGGTGGGTGAGAGAGTGAATGTGGTGGGTGAGAGAGTGGATGTGTGGGTGAGAGAGGATGTGGTGGGTGAGAGAGTGAATGTGGTGGGTGAGAGAGTGAATGTGGTGGGTGAGAGAGTGGATGTGGTGGGTGAGAGAGTGGATGTGGTGGGTGAGAAGTGAATGTGGTGGAGTGAGAAGTGGATGTGGTGGGTGAGAGAGTGAATGTGGTGGGTGAGAGAGTGAATGTGGTGGGTGAGAGAGTGGATGTGGTGGGTGAGAAGTGGATGTGGTGGGTGAGAGAGTGAATGTGTGGGTGAGAGGTGAATGTGGTGGGTGAGAGAGTGAATGTGGTGGGTGAGAGAGTGGATGTGGTGGGTGAGAGAGTGGATGTGGTGGGTGAGAGAGTGGATGTGGTGGGTGAGAGAGTGGATGTGGTGGGTGAGAGAGTGGATGTGGTGGGTGAGAGAGTGCATGTGGTGGGTGAGAGAGTGAATGTGGTGGGTGAGAGAGTGGATGTGGTGGGTGAGAGAGTGGATGTGGTGGGTGAGAGAGTGAATGTGGTGGGTGAGAGAGTGGATGTGGTGGGTGAGAGAGTGAATGTGGTGGGTGAGAGAGTGAATGTGGTGGGTGAGAGAGTGGATGTGGTGGGTGAGAGAGTGGATGTGGTGGGTGAGAGAGTGAATGTGGTGGGTGAGAGAGTGAATGTGGTGGGTGAGAGAGTGAATGTGGTGGGTGAAGGGGGGAGTGGATGTGGTGGGTGAAGAGTGGATGTGGTGGGTGAGAGAGTGGATGTGGTGGGTGAGAGAGTGGATGTGGTGGGTGAGAGAGTGAATGTGGTGGGTGAGAGAGTGGATGTGGTGGGTGAGAGAGTGGATGTGGTGGGTGAGAGAGTGGATGTGGTGGGTGAGAGAGTGGATGTGGTGGGTGAGAGAGTGGATGTGGTGGGTGAGAGAGTGAATGTGGTGGGTGAGAGAGTGAATGTGGTGGGTGAGAGAGAGAATGTGGTGGGTGAGAGAGTGGATGTGGTGGGTGAGAGAGTGAATGTGGTGGGTGAGAGAGTGAATGTGGTGGGTGAGAGAGTGAATGTGGTGGGTGAAGAGTGAATGTGGTGGGTGAGGAGTGAATGTGGTGGGTGAGAGAGTGAATGTGGTGGGTGAGAGAGTGGATGTGGTGGGTGAGAGAGTGAATGGTGGGTGAGAGAGTGAATGTGGTGGGTGAGAGAGTGAATGTGGTGGGGTGAGAGATGGAATGTGGTGGGTGAGAGAGTGGATGTGGTGGGTGAGAGAGTGAATGTGGTGGGTGAAGAGTGGATGTGGTGGGTGAGAGAGTGAATGTGGTGGGTGAGGGGTGAATGTGGTGGGTGAGAGAGTGGATGTGGTGGGTGAGAAGAGAATGTGGTGGGTGAGAGAGTGGATGTGGTGGGTGAGAGAGTGATGTGGTGGGTGAGAGAGTGGATGTGGTGGGTGAGAGAGTGATGTGGTGGGTGAGAGAGGAATGTGGTGGGTGAGAGAGTGGATGTGGTGGGTGAGAGAGAGAATGTGGTGGGTGAGAGAGTGAATGTGGTGGGTGAGAGAGTGGATGTGGTGGGTGAGAGAGTGAATGTGGTGGGTGAGAGAGTGGATGTGGTGGGTGAGAGAGTGAATGTGGTGGGTGAGAGAGTGAATGTGGTGGGTGAGAGAGAGAATGTGGTGGGTGAGAGAGTGAATGTGGTGGGTGAGAGAGTGGATGTGGTGGGTGAGAGAGTGAATGTGGTGGGTGAGAGAGTGAATGTGGTGGGTGAGAGAGTGAATGTGGTGGGTGAGAGAGTGAATGTGGTGGGTGAGAGAGTGAATGTGGTGGGTGAGAGAGTGAATGTGGTGGGTGAGAGAGTAATGTGGTGGGTGAGAGAAGTGAATGTGGTGGGTGAGAGAGTGAATGTGGTGGGTGAGAGAGAGAATGTGGTGGGTGAGAGAGTGAATGTGGTGGGTGAGAGAGTGAATGTGGTGGGTGAGAGAGTGAATGTGGTGGTGAGAGAGTGAATGTGGTGGGTGAGAAGTGAATGTGGTGGGTGAGAGAATGGGTGGGTAGAAAGTGAATGTGTGGGTGAGAGAGGAATGTGGTGGGTGAGAAGTGAATGTGGTGGGTGAGAGAGTGAATGTGGTGGGTGAGAGAGTGAATGTGGTGGGTGAGAGAGGAATGTGGTGGGTGAGAGAGGAATGTGGTGGGTGAGAGAGTGAATGTGGTGGGTGAGAGAGTGAATGTGGTGGGTGAGAGAGTGAATGTGGTGGGTGAGAAGTGAATGTGGTGGGTGAGAGAGTGAATGTGGTGGGTGAGAGAGTGAATGTGGTGGTGAGAGAGTGAATGTGGTGGGTGAGAGAGGAGAATGTGGTGGGTGAGAGAGTGGATGTGGTGGGTGAGAGAGTGGATGTGGTGGGTGAGAGAGTGAATGTGGTGGGTGAGAGGATGAATGTGGTGGGTGAGAGAGTGAATGTGGTGGGTGAGAGAGTGAATGTGGTGGGTGAGAGAGTGAATGTGGTGGGTGAGAGAGAGAATGTGGTGGGTGAGAGAGTGGATGTGGTGAGTGAGAGAGTGGATGTGGTGGGTGAGAGAGTGGATGTGGTGGGTGAGAGAGTGGATGTGGTGGGTGAGAGAGTGAATGTGGTGGGTGAGAGAGTGATGTGGTGGGTGAGAGAGTGAATGTGGTGGGTGAGAGAGTGGAATGTGGTGGTGAGAGAGTGAATGTGGTGGGTGAGAGAGTGGATGTGGTGGTGAGAGAGTGGATGTGGTGGGTGAGAGAGTGAATGTGGTGGGTGAGAGAGTGGATGTGGTGGGTGAGAGAGTGAATGTGGTGGGTGAGAGAGTGAATGTGGTGGGTGAGAGAGTGGATGTGGTGGGTGAGAGAGTGAATGTGGTGGGTGAGAGAGTGAATGTGGTGGGTGAGAGAGTGGATGTGGTGGGTGAGAGAGTGAATGTGGTGGGTGAGAGAGTGAATGTGGTGGGTGAGAGAGGAATGTGTGGGTGAGAGAGTGGATGTGGTGGGTGAGAGAGTGAATGTGGTGGGTGAGAGAGTGGATGTGGTGGGTGAGAGAGTGGATGTGGTGGGTGAGAGAGTGAATGTGGTGGGTGAGAGAGTGGATGTGGTGGGTGAGAAGTGGATGTGGTGGGTGAGAGGGAATGTGGTGGTGAGAGAGTGAATGTGGTGGGTGAGAGAAATGTGGTGGGTGAGAGAGTGGATGTGGTGGGTGAGAGAGTGGATGTGGTGGGTGAGAGAGTGAATGTGGTGGGTGAGAGAGTGGATGTGGTGGGTGAGAGAGTGGATGTGGTGGGTAGAGAGTGAATGTGGTGGGTGAGAGAGTGATGTGGTGGGTGAGAGAGTGGAATGTGGTGGGTGAGAGGTGGATGTGGTGGGTGAGAAGTGAATGTGGTGGGTGAGAGAGTGAATGTGGTGGGTGAGAGAGGATGTGGTGGGTGAGAGAGTGAATGTGGTGGGTGAGAGAGTGAATGTGGTGGGTGAGAGAGTGGATGTGGTGGGTGAGAGAGTGGATGTGGTGGGTGAGAGAGTGAATGTGGTGGGTGAGAGAGTGAATGTGGTGGGTGAGAGAGTGAATGTGGTGGGTGAGAGAGTGGATGTGGTGGGTGAGAGAGTGAATGTGGTGGGTGAGAGAGTGAATGTGGTGGGTGAGAGAGTGAATGTGGTGGGTGAGAGAGTGGATGTGGTGGGTGAGAGAGTGAATGTGGTGGGTGAGAGAGTGAATGTGGTGGGTGAGAGAGAGAATGTGGTGAATGAGCGGAAGTCTAAAGTACAAAAATTTTTACAATGATAACTGGAACTCTGGGATAATTTTTTTTCATAGTGACCAGAACTGTGACTTGACTCAGAGAAGCGCTGGCACCATGGACTCCAGCAGCGCTGGCACCATGGACTCCAGCAGCGCAGATTTACGCAAGAATTGAAGGTGCCTACTGGCCCGTGCTAGGCAGGTCCACCTCACACCCACTGGACTTTACCCTCAAGATTAATGAGACTAGGCTTCGTATAGACCTTCCTGGGGTCGCTTCATATCACAAAACATAAGAAAGAAGAATCACTGCAGGAAGCCTACTGGCCCATACAGGGACAGATTGACCATCAATCTCTTCATGTATAACCACACTACATTATACCAGTCCTGACCTTTATTTCCAATAACCACTCCAATTTCATTATTATTATTATCACATTATGACCACCGATAGTGATGTTTAAATGGTCACAATTATCCTAATTTCTCACTACGTTTTGCCCGTAACATTACGACGACTCTAAACATACACATTTAAAATAAATCTAGAAATAAACAATATAGGGAATAAAAAAAAATCTTTGTAAATTATTCGCTAGTCAATGCGTGGAAAAGCATAACTTGAGACTCCTAAATATACAACAAAAGCTTTAAACTTACAAGGGAATTTTAATTCATATAATTTTCAGTCTCATTTTCTCATTTCCAACATAAAATCACCCCTTGTCTTGTTCAGTATTTATTTAAATATTTCCCCCTTCCTTCACTCAATATTCTTTTCCATTCCCTGACATACAAACTTCTCTTATCCATCCCCCAAGAACCCCTACACACACAGACATCTGCCAGCTCCTTCAACACAGGAGGGCGCCAGTAGCCTCAACACAGGAGGGCGTCAGTAGCCTCAACACAGGAGGACGCCAGTAGCCTTAACACAGGAGGGAGCCAGTAGCCTTAACACAGGAGGACGCCAGTAGCCTCAACACAGGAGGACGCCAGTAGCCTCAACACAGGAGGACGCCAGTAGCCTCAACACAGGAGGACGCCAGTAGCCTCAACACAGGAGGATGCCAGTAGCCTCAACACAGGAGGGCGCCAGTAGCCTCAACACAGGAGGACGCCAGTAGCCTCAACACAAGAGGACGCCAGACTACACAGGAGACCCGCCTCAACACAGGAGGACGCCAGTAGCCTCAACACAGGAGGACGCCAGTAGCCTCAACACAGGAGGACGCCAGTAGCCTCAACACAGGAGGACGCCAGTAGCCTCAACACAGGAGGACGCCAGTAGCCTCAACACAGGAGGACGCCAGTAGCCTCAACACACGAGGACGCCAGTAGCCTCAACACAGGAGGACGCCAGTAGCCTCAACACAGGAGGACGCCAGTAGCCTCAACACAGGAGGACGCCAGTAGCCTCAACACAGGAGGACGCCAGTAGCCTCAACACAGGAGGGCGCCAGTAGCCTCAACACAGGAGGGCGCTAGTAGCATCAACACAGGAGGACGCCAGTAGCCTCAACACAGGAGGGCGCTAGTAGCATCAACACAGGAGGACGCCAGTAGCCTCAACACAGGAGGGCGCTAGTAGCCTCAACACAGGAGGGCGCCAGTAGTCTCAACACAGGAGGGCGCCAGTAGCCTCAACACAGGAGGACGCCAGTAGCCTCAACACAGGAGGGCGCCAGTAGCCTCAACACAGGAGGGCGCCAGTAGTCTCAACACAGGAGGGCGCCAGTAGCATCAACACAGGAGGGCGCCAGTAGCCTCAACACAGGAGGGCGCCAGTAGCCTCAACACAGGAGGGCGCCAGTAGCCTCAACACAGGAGGGCGCTAGTAGCCTCAACACAGGAGGGCGCCAGTAGCCTCAACACAGGAGGGCGCCAGTAGTCTCAACACAGGAGGACGCCAGTAGTCTCAACACAGGAGGGCGCCAGTAGCCTCAACACAGGAGGGCGCCAGTAGCCTCAACACAGGAGGGCGCCAGTAGCCTCAACACAGGAGGGCGCTAGTAGCATCAACACAGGAGGACGCCAGTAGCCTCAACACAGGAGGGCGCTAGTAGTCTCAACACAGGAGGGCGCCAGTAGTCTCAACACAGGAGGGCGCCAGTAGCCTCAACACAGGAGGGCGCCAGTAGTCTCAACACAGGAGGGCGCCAGTAGCCTCAACACAGGAGGGCGCCAGTAGTCTCAACACAGGAGGGCGCCAGTAGCATCAACACAGGAGGGCGCCAGTAGCCTCAACACAGGAGGGCGCCAGTAGCCTCAACACAGGAGGGCGCCAGTAGTCTCAACACAGGAAGGCGCCAGTAGCCTCAACACAGGAGGGCGCCAGTAGCCTCAACACAGGAGGACGCCAGTAGCCTCAACACAGGAGGGCGCCAGTAGCCTCTAACACAGGAGGGCGCTAGTAGCATCAACACAGGAGGACGCCAGTAGCCTCAACACAGGAGGGCGCTAGTAGCATCAACACAGGAGGACGCCAGTAGCCTCAACACAGGAGGGCGCTAGTAGTCTCAACACAGGAGGGCGCCAGTAGTCTCAACACAGGAGGGCGCCAGTAGCCTCAACACAGGAGGGCGCCAGTAGCCTCAACACAGGAGGGCGCCAGTAGCCTCAACACAGGAGGGCGCCAGTAGCCTCAACAGTCGAGGAACAACACAGTGAAGACAGCAGACATGGCACTCTGGTTGTACATGACTGGTATACAATACTCACATGATGAAGAATTAGACACGTGTGCAACATCTGAGTATCTTTATTTGTAGACAAAACATTAGGTAATCAGTCCCTTAGCCTTGGAGTTGGTGAAGAATACCGTAGTCTTGAAGAGTACCCCTAGTCGTCAAGACTACAGTACTCTTCACCAACTCCTGGGCTGAGGGACTGATTACCTCATCTTTTGTATATACTCTTCCCATTATGTCCTTGAATTTGTAATGATAAAGCCACTGGATAGTGAAACGTTTACAAATAAAGATACTCCAGATGTTGCACATGTGTCTAATTCTTCCTTAGGTTACTCTAGGAAACAGCAACTCCTTAGAGCCGGCTTCCTATGCTTAACCTAGAACTCTCCCCAACTCCAGGTTCCTCTCTTACTAGTAGTGGGTTACCAGAAACTGGTCTACCCATCGCTAAGTAAACATTTGGACCGCAGTCTCTTGCCGAGATTGAATTAGCGTTGAAACCATCTCCAGCGGGTAGCACTCCTTCAAGAAATCTGGCCCTTCAGCACTGCGGTTCTGTCCTATATCACCACCACACCCATACAACTCAAGAAGAATGTCTTGGTGCGAAATAAAGACACAGAGACTCAGTGACTTGTGGTGGAGTGTTTCAGCACTTGGTGAATCAACCTTGTAAGTGCACTTTCCTCTACTTAATTCTCCGTGTCCCGGAGATTATATTAGGGTTGATATCCCAGTACCCACTATTATGTAAGACTATTTAATTTGGGTATTAAATTCACATGCATCCTAGTATTAATAAATAATTTTGTAATCTCATTTTTTGTGGTTTGGAGTTAACCTCAAAGAAAGATTTAATTGTAAGAGGTTAATATAATACCTAAAAGGAAATATGTGTGGTTACTAAGTGGTAAGGAGGTTTTTTCCCCATTCCTTTGTAATTCAAGTGTCAGTCTGAAAGTGGCCACTTAAGTGAAGGTGGCTAAGTGGAATATCAAGTTTTATCTGTTAGTTAACTCTTCTGTAGGTGGGTTGTCACACTTTTTCACCTCCGGTATAACAGTCCTCCTCTTCCTCCTGCTCCTGCTCCTCCTCCTGCTCCTGCTCCTCCTCCTGCTCCCTGCTCCTGCTCCGCTCCTGCTCCTCTGCTCCTCCTCCCGCTCCTCTTCCACTGCATGATCTCAGCATCCTCCTCACCCCTAGCTGACCTCCTTGGCCATGAGGTGAATACTAACTCCTCTCTCAGCTGACCTTGGCTGCCCGCCACCCACAGAACATCTGAGGTCTTAAAGCCAGACCCACAGGGACTAGAGTCCTCTCATATCTGGCAGGAGCCGGAGTCCTGTCGTATCTTGGCAGCGCTGGAGTCATCTTATATCCGGCAGAAGCCTCGCGTCTCTTTCCTCTTTGTCTGGGTTCAGTTTAGTAAATGGAAAAAATATATAGTCTTTGTTGTTTTTCCTCGCATAGAAAAGTAGGTGGTGCGGGAGGGGGCTGGTGGTGGTGGGGCTGATGGTGGTGGGGCTGATGTGGTGGGGATGGGGTGGTTATGAGGGTTGATTGTAGTTGGGGAAGTTCACTGGGGAAGGTGTGGTGGTAATGGTCGGGTTGGTGGGTGGTTTGAAAGGCGCAAAATATGCCGACAGATATGGCGGTGCAGGAAGCACAGGTTTCATTCGTCTGTGAGCGAAACGCTGCTCAAAATGATGGCTGTTCTGCTATAAGTGGGGGTTGCTAATGGCAATGATCGGGACAAAACTTAGCAAGGAATTAGCTAGCGCCTTAAAAGCGACAGGAGCTAGAGCCATCACTCTCCACTAGTGGAGTCGAGTAACACTCCACCGACCCCCGTGTTTCGAGTGCTAGGTGTGGCTGACACCAACCTCTCCAGGGTAAAACACCTTCCTGGTCTAAGTACTATTTAAGAACCTCTGTAGGCCAGTGGTACAGCACTGATCTGTAGGCCAGTGGTACAGCACTGATCTGTAGGCCAGTGGTACAGCACTGGTCTGTAGGCCAGTGGTACAGCATTGGTCTGTAGGCCAGTGGTACAGCATTGGTCTGTAGGCCAGTGGTACAGCACTGATCTGTAGGCCAGTGGTACAGCACTGATCTGTAGGCCAGTGGTACAGCATTGGTCTGTAGGCCAGTGATACAGCACTGGTCTGTAGGCCAGTGGTACAGCATTGGTCTGTAGGCCAGTGATACAGCACTGGTCTGTAGGCCAGTGGTACAGCATTGGTCTGTAGGCCAGTGGTACAGCATTGGTCTGTAGGCCAGTGGTACAGCACTGATCTGTAGGCCAGTGGTACAGCACTGGTCTGTAGGCCAGTGGTACAGCATTGCTCTGTAGGCCAGTGGCACAGCACTGGTCTGTAGGCCAGTGATACAGCACTGGTCTGTAGGCCAGTGGTACAGCACTGGTCTGTAGGCCAGTGGTACAGCACTGGTCTGTAGGCCAGTGGTACAGCATTGGTCTGTAGGCCAGTGATACACCACTGGTCTGTAGGCCAGTGGTACAGCACTGGTCTGTAGGCCAGTGGTACAGCACTGGTCTGTAGGCCAGTGATACACCACTGGTCTGTAGGCCAGTGGTACAGCACTGGTCTGTAGGCCAGTGGTACAGCACTGGTCTGTAGGCCAGTGGTACAGCATTGGTCTGCTAATCTGAGGACCGCCAGAACATAGGTTCGTGACTCGTCACTCCACTGAGCTGTTACATTCGTTTACTGTTAAAATATATTATGGATTGTGGCTTTGAGATGAATGGTTGAAGATGAGAAGAAGTTTGAGGTAATCAGTCCCTTAGCCTTGAGTCGATCTTGAGAAGTGTCTTATATACTGTGGACAGGTGAGTTGAAGTAACAGGAGGCGGAGTCAAGGCTAAGCGACTGAATACCTCAAACTCCTTCTCATTGTGGATCTTGTCCAGCTCCTAGGGCGAAGTGGTACTTGTGACCCAGGTGCTCTATACCCGCTAAGTTTAGTTCTTCCCTATTTTCGGTAGCGCAGCCCTTGTGATACGCGCTAAAATGAACGTAAGTATCGACCAGAGTAGATATACACCAATAGTCCCACAACAGTAGCCTACTAGCCTGCCGCAGAGGCAATGAACTCTGAAAACGTCCTTCAGTTATCCCTCAAGAATCTTCCTCAGCTGGGTGCTCGTCTCCGGCGGAAATTAGTCATGTCATTAACTTCGTTGCACCTTTCATATTAACCCTTGCAACTTTTACAATTCAGATGATCCAGACTATATTAGAAGTGTGTGTGTGTGTACTCACCTAGTTGTGGTTGCAGGGGTCAAGTTATAGCTCCTGGCCCCGCCTCTTCACTGGCCGCTACTGGGTCACTCTCCCTGCGCCATGAGCTTTATCATACCTCTTCTTAAAGCTATGTATGGAACCTGCCTCCACTACATCGCTTCCCAAGCTATTCCACTTCCCGACCACTCTGTGACTGAAGAAATACTTCCTAACATCCCTGTGATTTATCTGAGTCTTCAACTTCCAACTGTGTCCTCTTGTTGCTGTGTCCCATCTCTGGAACATTCTGTGTGTGTGTGTGTGTGTGTGTGTGTGTGTGTGTGTGTGTGTGTGTGTGTGTGTGTGTGTGTGAACGTTAGGCACCGGCACATTGTAAATCCCACAATATCTTCCTCCTTATCACATGGCATCTTAATGTCTTTTCTTCTATAGATGGAGCTGTGTATTAGCTTTGCCTTTGTGTTTGTTTTGGCTGCTACATCGCTTTCGAATTTCTCTCTCTCTCTCAGGCTCTAAGGCGGGGTTCCTCACCCTGGGCTCCACACATCAATGGAGCTCCGCACAAGTTCCAAATATTCTGTAATAAAAACACTCGTTAATAACGCTGATTATATATATATATATATATATATATATATATATATATATATATATATATATATATATATATATATATATATATATAAAATATAAGGACTGTCTAATGAGTTCCACACATTCCACTTTATTCTTACTACAAGCTTTTTCCGTACCTACATATTCCCATCTTCCTTTTGAAAAGCATTCCGGTTCTTTGATGTACTTCAGATCCACTTTCTCAAGGTATTGGATCATCAGGAAAAGATACTCACTCGTTTCTGCTGGCACTCCGTGTCTTATCCTCTGAAAGCCTTAGTTTTTTAAATGCACTTTGCCGAAGACGTCAGATTCTTGTCCCATTTGCTTCCAAAGTAAGTTTTTTTGTATGGACCTCTTAGGGTTTTTTTCTAAATTGTGATGATTAATGGTGTGTGACATTGAAATCTTCACCATGTAATGTTAAACAGTATTGAAAGGTAAAATTTGGTTCTCCCTGTGATGGCTTGATAGTCTCGTTATTATATGTGAAGGTTTTTCTGTCTGTCTATGAAGCCGTGGAAGTGGCCCCTCAGAAGCTTTCTTCTCCTCTCACTCTCCTTCCATCAACGCCCCTCTTTTTTATCCACTCGCTCTAGCCTTCCCACCAGCGCCGCTCAGTACTTCTCATTCTCAATACACTTCTCATTTATCCTTATCATCTCATTCCTCCTCTACCCATTCCTCTTCCTTATCTCATTTCCCTCACCTCGACTCGTTATTCTTCCCAAGAGCATCGGTCCTTTTTTCTCCTCTCGCTACTCTTCCACCAGTTTCGCTCCATCCCTTTTTCTTCCCTTCCACCGACGCTTCTACTTCCCCTCTTCCCTTCCACCAGCGCCGTTCCTTCTTCTCCTCCCTCTACCCTTTCCACCAGTACCTCTCCTTCCCCCACGACCGACCTCGCTCGACATAACCTCTCGGGCCTCCTCCATAAACCCACAAAATGACCCTCGCATGACGACCATTCCTGCTGTATAATCTCCAATACATCAGGAGGTCATCGTAACGCCTGACGGAGGGAAGTACGACGGTGCTGCTCCTCTGCTCTCCAGAGACGCTTCAGCGCCGCCTCCTTGTCTCGCAACGTTTGCTTCTGGCGACGAATTTGAAATTCAGATTCAGCGGGGAATGATTTCGTGGCAAAAGTGGCAGCGACTGTCGGGGCGTTCCGGGCGGAAAAGCGCATAATGCAATTTGTAATTTTGATGCGGGATTTTTAGGCTAGAAAGATGGATGGTGGTATTCCCTCAGGGAGGATCCATCTCCGGCCCGAGTCAATGGTATTCGGGCTTTTGACATCGCCGCCGTTCAAGGGGCATCTTGATGCCGGCGAAGGGGTCTTGATAGTTTTACTAGAGTGAAGATAAAACCTCTGGTTGACGACATGTATTATACAGATTTCTAGGTGTTGCACATGTGTCTTAATCATCAGCCATATGTCTGAACAACAATGCTTACGTTTTGTAAGACTCATACTCTTCAAAGCAATCTGAATCATACTTCTTGTCATCGTACCATCGACGTTTCGGATGTTTACTCTGTTTCTGGCTTCTTTCTCTCACATTAGAGTTCCTCTTCACATCAACTTTAAAGAACACAAAATAAGTTATCGCCTTGCTGTCATTAGCAACATACTGTCCAGTCTTTATTGATAACTTTTTGCCCACTGTGTGGACGAAATGTTGTCAATAAAGAATTCCATTAAACTGCATTTCTCTGTTTCCATTACGGTAGCCGAAGAGTCGCTAACACGATAGGAGTGTTGGTAGTGACAACACACTTCCCGGCAGGATATAAAATTGATAGCTCTCAAGGCTTATCTGGAGGACCGCCAATAGAAATCTGATGATTAAAGCCAGAGCTGATGTCCTGGGCGGAGCCGGTTGTGACATCAGCACAAGACCTCAGTAAGTGCTGAGGTCGTTACTCGCTGACTTCTTGAAAACGAAAGCTTGAAATTGTTTTTTCTCCGTGGATTAAGAGGACGTCGAAGGGCATTCTTTTGAGCACCAATTTTTTGGTCCTTGCTTTTGACATATCAGAACTTCCTCTAACTACCGACCTTCGTTAGAGTGACTTCGAGTTGAAGTTGTATGTTCCCTTGCCAGAAGTTTGGGCACCATCATAACATTAAATGCAGGACTTGCAACAATGCATGTGTTGAGTGCGCCTACAAGATCAACAACACCCACTCCTGCAGGACGGAAGCTCAGTGGTATAGCAGCTGGACTGCACACACATGAGGGAAACTTGTAGATATTACCAGGAATAAAGTTGTCAGTTCTAATGTGGCCTTCAGGGTCAAGAGGTCAAAGTGTAGGATCCACACACACACACACACACACACACACACACACACACACACACACACACACACACACACATTAATAGATATATAAAACACTTCCAGTATGTGAGTGTATGGTCGTCTTCAGTGTGTTGTATGGCCCTTCAAAGGTAGGGAAGGGTAGTGTTGGTGCTGAAGGGCTTTCTTGCCGCCCCCTTCCCTCACACTGCCGCTCCCCTCACCTCGTCATGCTGCCTCCTTACCTCTTTGATATAGGTAATAAACCACCCTTCTCGACCTCTTTGCCCAAGAGGTATAAAATATTTTATAGTTCTTGGATGAGACTGGTCTAGGATCCAGGGAGTGCCGGGGATCATTCCCGGTCCACGGAACATTCCCGGTCCACGGAACACGTGTCCTGTCTACAGAGCACGGGGGAGAGGGGTGCCACTTACGATCCTCACAGCACGGAGATGTGACTGAAGCATTTCTCTGTACACTGTACGAGAGAGGGTTTGACACCGCTGGTAGACGTGTTCCTCCTCGCGTTGAGAGTATGCTAAAACCTGGTGTCAGTGCATGTTGTTTTCACACATGATGGACATCAATATTTTGATCAAATTTTTCCCTTGAAATGCAATTTGGAGAGCAAGCATGACTTAAAATTCTTATAAGACATGTTTCTACACAACATATCATCAATTTTGTTATTTATATGCACTCTTCTATTTACGCTCCACGAATAAACGTAAGAGTGACGGGAATTCGAATCGTCGTTCATGCCTCACGAAATCGTAATAACACAAATGCAAACAAACCACGATACGGGTGGGGATCGAACTCACGGCAAGAGAGTCGTAAAACTTCAATCCAGTTCATGGGTGTGGTAGACCCAGTGCCGTACCACGGTTCGAGTCAGTCCATTCTTTTGTTTATGAATTTAACAGTCCATTACGACTTTCCTGGGGTTCTCCTTCTTATATTTAGACGTAGAAAACTTTTAATAACATTACTGAGGTATAGATAAGATGGGCTGTTAGTAACTTAGTAATATCTGTCAATATGATAGTGAAAAAAATAGCGTCAACTACCTAAATGAATTTTAAATTATAACATCAATACTGTTATTTATATGCATATATCGTAGCTAAAATTTCCCAATAGAGAAACAAGACATGCTGGTTTCTGTACACCCAGGGGTTGAATATTTAGTAACGTCATTATGGTTTTCTGTACATGAAGATATCAGATATAAATGGAAAGTCTCTCCACACGTGATTATCTGAGTATTTATACAAACATTGGAAAGAAGACAAGTAAAGGCACGAGACACTTGTGAGACACTCGCCTATCTTCATTGTGGGAACGTTTCGCCAGTCAGTGGCTTTATGAATACAATACAGAGAAAGAAACGTAGGGAGATGTAAAGAGGGAGTCTGAGGTAATCCTTCTCTCAGCCAAGAAATATCGTATATGTTAAGTCCATCAACCATCAGTAAAGATACTCAGTAAAGATACTCAGTAAAGATACCCAAGTGTGTTGCACGTAAGAGTTCATATATACATGAATGATGACATGATACCAAAATATTTAGCAACATAAGTTAGAGGAAACATGCAACATGCATCTTTAGTGTTGCATTCCTACCAAACATAAGATCCACATCAGCGTCATTCGTAAGAGACGATACAAAATGGCTGCCAGGGTTAAGACACATGACCTATCAAGAAAGGCTGAAATTTCAGTAAAAAAAAAAAAAAACTTTGCCGAAGGGTTACATTAGAAACTAAATATTTATAAATGGTAAACAGGATCATGAAGTTGTATATGCTACAACTACTACGGTTTTTAGATGTATCACAAGCATAGCTTTCCTCTTGTGCTGGAAAATGTGTAATGGTTAACTGGAAGTACAGGTTAATCTCAACATTCATACGGATATTGTTGAAGTACCCACCTAGATAAGGAGCTCAGGGGGAACACACATCAGATAAACAAAGGCGGCAACACTGAGGTTTACCAGAATATCTCCCATCAGAGCTACGATATCCCCCATGGCAGAGTAATTTTCACCACAGCCTGGATAATATTACTCCATCCGCTCATTTAAACTTCAAGTCTAATTTGACGGAATTCTTAAGCACTTCAGGCATGTTTGTAACCGTTTTGGGAAACCATGCCTTTCCCATGTAGTTTCGACAATGGGTGGGGCCACTAGTGGGACGGGAGGGAGCGCTGGCCCACCATATCTTGATGGCTGTGGGTGGCACCCTAACCCACACTGGTGACGTCACGGCCGTAGCGACCTCTGAGTGGCTGAGGTGAAAAGGTCTATCGATCCCACGACCTCTACTGCAATGCTGACGATCCCGATCAATGATTTAGCAGTATTATTACTGTTGTTGGTAAACCCTGGTTGGTTTAACACAGAGACGAGGGAAGTGGGAGAGGTGGGAAGCTGAGTGCTGGCCTGTGTGCCACTCAGGAGAAGTTCAACACCTCCAGATGGTATATGCAAATGAGTAGACTATTCGACAACCTTCACCCTCGCATGCCTATTGCTGGGCTCGACCTTTGGGGCCAATTAGTAGGCAACAAAATGGCCGACCAAGAAAACGCCATGATTTTTATGTGCCGCGTTCAATATATATATATATATATATATATATAGTCTGTGTAGCTTTGGTAGCACACGCGTGGATGTGTTAGAAACACATGCTTACATATGTTGGCAGCACATGCTTACATGTATTAGCAATACATGCGTACATATGTTGGCAGCACATCTTTATAATATTTTAATGTCTTTGTATAGAAACACCTTTAGCAACGGCTGAGGAATTCACGGACCAGATAAGTACGATAGAGCAACCTTGAAGATCCTGAAAAGCCCACACTAAATAATATTCTCTTCGAAGATTTCAACCTCCCAAATATGAAATGGAATATGGTAAATCACAGGGTTGTACCATAGTTCCTGGGGTCATGAAGACGTATCGTACCAGAGATAGTTCCTGGGGTCATGAAGACGTATCGTACCAGAGATAGTTCCTGGGGTCATGAAGACGTATCGTACCAGAGATAGTTCCTGGGGTCATGAAGGCTGCGTGTCACCTGCTCACCATTAAGGATTAAAGTAAGCTCTCATCATATATACACACTGAGAGACATACTTGGCAGTGTATATATACCCTCTCTCTTCCAGGTATCCTGACGGGTAGTAGGTGTTTCCTCTGGCTCCTAGATGGCGTGGCTTTCAACATAGCTGACTCAGTTATCACGCGCTGTTTACAAGGAGTAACAATATTCCTTCTTGTTTGTATAAAACATAGCTGTGTATACAGAGTGTATGCTTACGCAAGATTTATTAACGCAATACACGAACATTTCTAACACATTATAGATAATTTAAATGACAATTTTTAAATATATGTTTTTTTCAGCCAGTTGTGATTAGTTGATGAGGTAGTCAGCGGGGGAGCACTGACACCTCCTGTTAGGCTCCAGTCATCGTCTTCACTGGAGGTAGTACTCAACCATCATCATCTCAGAATAGGGAATATTTATTGTCAATAGCCATCCATGTACTTGGCCAGCAATAACTGTAAGCAATAGTGTAATATACTCTTAGTAGACGAGGACCTGAGGCGACAAGTGGTAATTTTAAAGCATCTTTGAAAGTACCATTCTGCAAGTACCAGTGTAATTCTTTTTTTGAGAAGTCCTCCTTGCGCTTGACCGGGAATGGCAGAGAATAACTGTTTATTATACATTTGCATAGTTTGCTTTATAAATTAGTCTTTTTTTTTCACTTCGCCTCATTGATATTCGCTTTGTTATATTTATTAGATGAAACTTTTGAGCCAAGGTGAGCTCGCTGCCTAATGCTTCATCTCGTGAAACTTGTGCAAGTATGGTGGTGGATTAATGAATTTTCTGATTGGAGTTATATTGGATATCTTGGTGTCATCGTATGACAGTAATGTAAGCAGATTGAACTGACACTATGAACACAGGCGAGGTCAGAGGCTCGCCTTGCGTCTATCACTCTCGGAATAACTTTCTTCTCTCCTCATAGCTACATTCTCTCTGCAAAATATAATTAAGAGGGGAATTGTGAGAGAAAATCATGGTTTCCACGGCGAGGAGTTAGCTTTCTAGCGAACACCATACGAGTTTTTTTTTTTCTGCAGTTCACTATTTTCTCATAACTTTGTCAAGGTGATCCAGATAATATATGGATGCTGGGTGTGTGAAGGGAGAGAGTTGTTTCCCGTAAGAGGGGCGTTTTTTAAATAATAGTTTTTATATATATATATATATATATATATATTATATATATATATATATATATATATATATATATATATATATATATATATGCACGACAACCACTATGGAAAAATAGAAGAATTCCAAGTGCTTTCGTGACTACTCACATTATCAAGGAACTATAAAAGGAAACATGACAAGAAGGCTTATAAAGGGGCAGAATACACTAACATATATATATATATATATATATATATATATATATATATATTATATTAGATGTAGTAGGTTGGTAGACAGCAACCACCCACGGAGGTACTACCATCCTGCCAAGTGAGTGTAAAAAGGAAGCCTGTAATTGTTTTACATGATGGTAGGATTGCTGGTGTATTTTTTGTCTCATAAACATGCAAGATTTCAGGTACATCTTGTTACTTCTACTTACACTTAGGTCAACTACACATTCATGTACAAGCATATATATACACACCCCTCTGGGTTTTCTTCTATTTTCTTACTAGTTCTTGTTCTTATTTCCCATTATCTCCATGGGGAAGTGGAACAGAATTCTTCCTCCGTAAGCCATGGTGTGTAAGAGGCGACTAAAATGCCGGGAGCAAGGGGCTAGTAACCCCTTCTCCTGTATATATTACTAAATGTAAAAGAAGAAACTTTCGTTTTTCCTTTTGGGCCACCCTGCCTCGGTGGGAGGCGGCCGACGTGTTGAAAGAAAGATATATATATATATATATATATATATATATATATATATATATATATATATATATATATATATATATATATATACATTATAAACATTATACACATTATTTACACACAGCGATGCAGTTTCATACACACCAACGGAAATCTAAAAAGGAGTAATCCTGGCCATCATTACATTATCTAAAGAGCAAGAATTCTTTATTCCATTACTATACAACAATTTTTCATCGAAATATTTTACCAGTGACAGTTCCTAGTGCAATAAGAAGGTGAGGAGTGAGAAGCATACCTGAGGGAGCTACTATATTACACATTACCTCGGCTAGTGACCTCTACATCAGCACCTACGAACACACCATCTCCCACTGTCGTATGTGTGACAGTCTGAATGTTTAATATTGTGTGTGTGTGTGTGTGTGTGTTTTAATTGCGTCGAGTATTTGCAGCCAGCAAGTGACGGAGGTCTATAATGCTTTTTGATGTACAGGGTAAAGTACGGTTTAAAAAAAAAATATTACGGTGTATTTTAAGAGTAATTTTTCGTGCTTTGTACGTCTGGCAGCAGTGAGGTAAGGGGGCCAGCGCCCCCCTCTCAGTGCCGCGTGTGAGAGATACTTCCAGAGCGGGCAAGTGGCACTACTGCCGACCTGTGGTGCGCCGGCGTCGCTCTTGGGGTGCCATAAGCCAAGCCACCCGGGCTTATTCTCTCTTCTCTCTCTCTCTCTCTCTCTCTCTCTCTCTCTCTCTCTCTGAAATATTTAGCAAGGAAGGGTAAGAGAGGAAGACGAGGAGGTTAACCCCCCCCCTGACCAACACCAGTCAGGGTAACAACACCACGCAAGAGAAGCCTCCCCTTTCTAGGATCAAACCAGATTCCTTCGCTTCCCAGATGTTGCATGATCTCTACGGGTTTAGTGCCTCCACATGATGATAATTAGTAATAATAATAATAATAAATACATTGTTTCTTCTCAGTAAACAACTTAGCTTCAGTATAATTATAGGAATCGTGTGTAATTATAGATAGAAGTAATTATAGAAGATATAGGTAAATGAGATAATTATAGGTAATATTAGAGGATATGATATATATAATTACCTGAGATATAAGTAATTATAGATATCGGTCATTATAGAAGATGTAGGTAAATATGAGACGTAATTATAGGAGACCTGCATGTAATTATAGATATCGGCAATTACTGGTGATATAGATAATTATACAACTATTGGGGGATATGACCCAAAATTTTAATCTTTTAAAGACTCTTCTGTGACTTCGGGAAGGATTTGGGGGGGGAGGGGGGTCCGTCTTGATGCTAGTGAAGGAGACGTGATCTGAGGAATTGGAGGGGTAGCTCCAATTCCCTGGATCAAGAGCCTTCACTAGCCTCAAGGGGAAAGGGGTCGGTGGTTATGGAGTTTACGTACAAAAATATTTCACGTTGGCTAGTATTCAGTTATAGTTTGATATTCCTCATTTTAACGGCACGTTTCGCCCAAGGATGGGCCAGATCATACTTCCATGAAGTTCAGCCTTTGAGCGAAACGTCTTTTATTTCCACTTGATGGTTTTTGGCCATTGTTTACCTCGTTTAACACAACCTGCTTCGTTCATCGCGGGATTTGGTTCGCTTAACGAAGGTCCTGGTTCGCTTAACGTAGGCCATGGCTCGATTAAGGCAGGTCCTGGTTCGTATACCACAGGACATGGCCCACTGAGCCCTAGCACTGGCTCGTTAAGCATTGGAGCAAGCTCGTTTAACAAAGGACCAGTCTCGCTTGAACATAGGGTCTGGCTAGCCTCCTCATTCCAGTACTGAATCACCAACTCCGCTTTAGTCCGTCTCTCTCTCTCTCTCTCTCTCTCTCTCTCTCTCGAGCTTTAAATAGTTACTAGCTAAGAGCTCCTTCACTTCCTTTTACTAGTTAAGAGCTGTTATCCTGCCTTAGCTTATTTTACTTGCTAAGAGCTAAGTGGTCCGGATAACTGGTTTCAATGAATCTTTGATATTACCATTATCAGACTTCAACAGTATATCAAATCACAAATCATTTGTTTCCATTCGCTTCAGTGCGACATGCTGACGCATACTTGCAGGATGCTCAAGCCCACTTCTATCTAAACCTCCTTCACACACACCTGGGAAGTACTCTGCACCTGTTCCCGTCCACTGCAGGTTTAAACACCCTCTTGATCACCTTTCGTCATTCTACTAAAGATATCGACAACCTCTCTACAAACTCCCCCATCCCCAACCAGCCATTTCCAGGTATATGAAGACTTGCTAAGCTAAAACCTCTAACAACCAGGGTTTATATATATCACAGATTTTGAATTTACATAAACTTCCCCAATCTTCTTCCGGTACACGATTGGTCATTTCCTTCTGCTGCTATTCGTTTAGCTCTCATTCTCCGATACACCTGACTGACCTGGTATGTGCTAGGCACTGTCAATACTTGACCTGGTATGTGCTAGGCACTGTCAATAATTGACCTGGTATGTGCTAGACACTGTCAATACTTGACCTGGTATGTGCTAGGCACTGTCGATACTTGACCTGGTATGTGCTAGGCACTGTCAATACTTGACCTGGTATGTGCTAGGCACTGTCAATACTTGACCTGGTATGTGCTAGGCACTGTCAATACTTGACCTGGTATGTGCTAGGCACTGTCGATACTTGACCTGGTATGTGCTAGGCACTGTCAATACTTGACCTGGTATGTGCTAGGCACTGTCAATACTTGACCTGGTATGTGCTAGGCACTGTCAATACTTGACCTGGTATGTGCTAGGCACTGTCAATACTTGACCTGGTATGTGCTAAGCTCTGTCGATACTTGACCTGGTATGTGCTAGGCACTGTCAATACTTGACCTGGTATGTGCTAGGCACTGTCAATACTTGACCTGGTATGTCCTAGGCACTGTCAATACTTGACCTGGTATGTGCTAGGCACTGTCAATATTGACCTGGTATGTGCTAGGCACTGTCACTACTTGACCTGGTATGTGCTAGGCACTGTCAATACTTGACCTGGTATGTGCTAGGCACTGTCAATAAATAACCTAGTATGTACTAGAGAACTAGACACTCCTTGCCAGTCATACCATTCGTTTTCTACTCTTAAGAACCGGTTTTCAGTATTCGCACATCTGGGGATATTTAATCACCCCGGCTTTTTCATTCGGGAAAAAAGGGGAAAAAGGAGCCGTTAAGTTTCCTTCTACGACGCTCAGCCAAGGCAACGAAACTCTTAGCCTTTTTTCCCGAGAGAACTAGGAAGCTAACGTTACTAAGAGCTTTAAAGAGCGCATAAGAAAGCAAGGGTAAATGTTTTATGAATTTCTCTCTCTCATCTCTATCTCTCTCTCTCTCTCTCTCTCTCTCTCTCTCTCTCTCTCTCTCTCTCTCTCTCTCTCTCTCTCTCTCTCTCTCTCAGCAAGAAGTATTGTGAATAAAGCCAGAAGAAAAACGAAATATACGATTTCATCAAAAAAAATAGGAGCTCGAACCGAGGTCTTGCAAGTAACAGGCTCTACACTGTGCCACTCAGCCACGGTGATTTACTGTGGCAGTGACAGAAATATTCACTGTGACTCGGTCATAGACAGGGCCGAGGGGGCGTCGATCCCTGGAATGCCCTCCAGGTAGAAGCCAGGTAGTACAGTGCCAGGCCTGCACCTCGAACCCTTCTTTTTTTTCATAGGAATTAGTTCATTACTGCTTAAACAGCATTCATAATTGTATTGGTTTACCATTATATATATATATATATATATATATATATATCGTGGCGAATAGGTAAAACTGGTCAATTAGCAAGAACTCGTTTAAAATTAAGTTCTTTCTAAAATTTTATCTTATACATTTAATTATATAATTTTCTCGTTTGTTAATATAAAAAATAATTTTGTACAAAAAAAAAAAAAATTAGGAAATTTGCCTAACCTTATTTTTATAAGCGTAATTTAGCCTAATCCAACTAAATATATTTTATATAAACAAACACAATGAAATATATTTTTTTACGTTAGATTCAAAATGGTTTTTGCGAAATTATTGCATACACAAATTTTCGCTTGCCTTATTCGGCAAGAAGTACGTTGCTTTTAAGCCAAAATAGCAAGTTTTATTTGTTCGGCATGATATATATATATATATATATATATATATATATATATATATATATATATATATATATATATATATATATATATATATTATCGTGGTTATAATGCGTTAGAGGTTCACTTTATCAATTACGGGAAAGTCAGCCCCACTAATTAATGCTTCTGGAAATGAAAAATAATAAAATTGGTGGAGGAAAGAGAAGAGTTTTGTCAGCATCATAAACATGCCCACTTCGGAGGCAGCTAAAAGGATCAGTGATAAAAATCCCCCTCGCTGGAAGAGTCACAAGCCGCCCAGCACCAGCGTACCACTATGACCCTTGATCATCCCCGACGCAAGGACGAACCCTGACTGCCTGAACCCCCAGAGTCCTCTCCTTTACGAACTAGCAGGGCAAAAAATCATCCGGAATCATTAGTGTCACTCCACCTCCTGGGATGCAGGCAGTTTTGCTCCTTGGGTAACTTGCTGGTAGTGGCACTAGTAGCGTGCCCTCAGAGGTGAACTTGCGCCTGTATAGCGGAGTGCGGCCAGTGACCATAAGTTTAGCCACAGAACTGCGTGTCATTCTCAGTGGTGTAGGAGCCAACTTACCCGCGCTCCAAGATCAACATTTTAGGGGTTTTAAGGGAAGCCCCGAGCTCTTGCTGGGGCCGCTAGCACTGCTACACCCTCATCCTGGGGGCTTAGCTTTGTCTTAGTGCTGTTTATGGTGGCGGAGGAGGTGGTGTGGCTGCGCTCCTTCGTCTTATGTGCGTGTTTGGCGTGTCCTCAACACTTTTTTTTTGCCCTGTTGTGTGTATGGCTGCGGGTGGAGAGAAGTGCCATGTTGTTTGACACACTTGCAGCATGCTAGAGTGCCAGTACAAGAACCTTATGAATGCCTGTACGTCTGTTCTTGCATGGCCCTGTGTGCGTGTTTGTACTCGCCTATTTGTGGTTGCAGGGGTCGAGACTTAGCTCCTGGCCTCGCCTCTTCACTGATCGCTACTAGGTCCTCTCCCTGCTCCATGAGCTTTATCATACCTCGTCTTAAAACTATGTATGGTTCCTGCCTCCACTACGTCACTTGTCAGACTATTCCACTTCCTGACCACTCTTGACTAAAGAAATACTTCCTAACATCTCTTTGACTCATCTTAGTCTTCCACTTCCAATTGTGACCCCTTGATTATGTGTCCCCTCTCTGGAACATCCTCACTCTGTCCACCTTGTCAATTCCTCGCAGTATTTTGTATGTCGTTATCATGTCTCCCCTAACCTTCATGTCCTCCAGTGTCGGCAGGCAGATTTACCTTAACCTTTCTTCGTAGGACATTTCCTTAGCTCTGGAACTAGCCTTGTTGCAAACCTTTACACTTTCTCTAATTTCTTGACGTGCTTGACCAGGTGTGGGTTCCAGACTGGTGCTGCATACTCCAGTATGAGCCTGACGTACACGGTGTACAGAGTCCTGAACGATTCCTTACTGAGGTATCGGAACGCTATTCTCAGGTTTGCTAGGCGCCCATATGTTGCAGCAGCTACCTGGTTGATGTGCTCCTCAGGAGATGTGCTCGGTATTATACTCACCCCAAGATCTTTTTCCTCAAGTGAGGTTTGCAGTCTTTGGCCACCTAGTTTATACTGTGTCTGCGGTCTTTGCCTTTCCCCGATCTTCATGACTTTGCATTTGGCAGGGTTAAATTCGAGGAGCCAGTTGCTGGACCAGGCTTCCAGCCTGTCCAGGTCTCTTTGTAGTCCTGCATGATCCTCATCCGATTTAATTCTCCTCATTAACTTCACATCATCTGCAAACAGGGACACTTCTGAGTCTACCCCTTCCATCATGTCATTCACATATACCAAAAATAGCACTGGTCCTAAGACTGACCCCTATGGAACCCTGCTTGTATCAGGCGCCCACTCTGACACCTCGTCACGTACCATGACTCGTTGTTGCCTCTCTGTCAGATATTCTCTGATCCATTGCAGTGCTTTTCCTGTTATATGTGCCTGATCCTCTAGCTTTTGCACTAATCTCTTGTGAGGAACTGTCGTAAGCCTTCTTGCAGTCCAAGAAAATGCAATCTACCCACCTCTCTCTTTTTCTCTCTCTCTCTCTCTCTCTCTCTCTCTCTCTCTCTCTCTCTCTCTCTCTCTCTCTCTCTCTCTCTCTCTCTCTCTCTCTCTCTCTCTCTCGTCTTTCTTCCGTAACCTTGTAATAAAATTCCAGTAGGTTTGTGACACAGAATTTGCCTTCCATGAATGTGCTGGTTGTCGTTTATAAACTTGTTCAGTTCCAGGTGCTCCACCACTCTCTTCCTGATAATCTTCTCCATGACTTTGCTTACTATACACGTCAGTGACACTGGTCTATAGTTTAGTACCTCGTGTCTGTCTCCTTTCTTAAAAATGGGGATACATTTGCCGTCTTCTATACCTCAGGTAGTCGCCCAGTTTCAAGGGATGTGTTGAAAATTGTTGTTAGTGGCGCGTGCACAGCGTCTCTGCTCCCTCTCTAAGGACCCACGGAGAGATGTTGTCCGGTCCCATCACCTTTGAGGTATCAAGGTCACTTAGCAGCTTCACCTCCTCCTTGGTTGTGTATTTCATCCAACCCTTGTTGGTGTACCCCCCATCCCCTGTTCTGTCTTCCCAGAGTCCTTTCTGTCTCCACTGTAAATACTTCCTTAAATCTCGTGTTGATCTCTTCACATAATTCTTGGCCGTTTCATGTGAGTTCCCTACCTTCTTTCCTCCGCCTGATTACCTGCTCCTTGACTGTTGTCTTCCTCCTGACGTGGCTATACAACAGCTTCGGGTCAGACATGACTTTTAATGCTGTGTCGTTTTCGTGCTGTCGCTGGGCCTCTCTCATTATCTCTGCATACTCGTCCTTTATCTTCTGTACTTTTTCCATTCTCTAGTGCACTTAGTTATTGCCTCCCTACACTTCTGGGTGAACTAAGGGCTCGTTCTGGTCTTCCCATTATTTCTGTTGCCCTTGGGAACAAACCTTTCCTCTGCCTCCTTGCATTTTGTTGTTACGTAGTCCATCATTTCCTTTACTGACTTTCCTACCAATTCTCTTTCCCACTAAACCTCCTGCAGGAAGTTCTTCATCCCTGTTTAGTCCCGCATTTTGTAGTTTGGCTTTTCCCATCCTACTCTTGTCACCCTCTCCACTTGTGACTCTACTATGTATTCAAAGCTCAGAACCACGTGATCACTAGCTCCAAGGGGCCTTTCATATGTGATGTCCTCAATGTCCGAGCTACTCAGTCTTGCTGGTTCATCCTCCTCTCTCTCTGGTAGTGTTCCTAACATGTTGATGCATGAGGTTTTCCAGTACCACATCCATCATCTTGGCTCTCCATGTTTCGGGACCCCTATGTGGCTCCAGGTTTTCCCAATCAATCTTTTTGTGATTGAAATCGCCCATAACTAGTAACTTTGCTCTACTCGTGTGAGCGCTTCTGGCCACCTCAGCTAGTATGTCCATCATTGCTCTGTTGCTCTCATCATATTCTTCTCTTGGCCTCCTGCAGTTCTGTGGTGGGTTATACATCACTGTAATGTTCCCAGACTGAATTGTACCTACTGTGTAGCGTGCGTGTGTGTGCTGCACTCGCCTATTTATAATCTCCTATTTGTGGTTGCAAGGGTCGAGGTCTCAGCTCTTGGTCCTGCCTCTAATATGAAGCTTGTCAAACTTTCATCCTCTTGGCCTCTTATGGAGCCTGCCTCCACTGCTTCTAATCCACTTCCTCACAACTCCCTGTCACTTCCTACCGTGCCCCTTTTGTTCCTATTTCCCGCTTTTCAAACAATCTCTGTTTCCACCATACAAAGTCCTGCAAGTATTTTGTATGTCATTATCAAGTCTACCCAAGTTCTATTCTCGTTACATATCTCTGGACTTTATCCAGTTTCTTAATATGCTTCATCAGGTGAGGGCTCCATGCTGGTGATTCATACTCTAAGATGCTCCTGACATGTATGATTCACTGCCCTGTATACGTCATTTTGTGGTTGATATTACTGAAAGCTTCTCTTAAAGTATTCAAGCGAGCATTCATAAAGGCAGCAAGTTACAACACAGAAAATAGTTAATTATAATAACAGTGTGGAGACGAGGACAAGGGAGCCAACAATACCATCAGAAAGATGCTGTAGTGACTCATTTTTAATTGCACGAGTATTTATTTGACTGTTTTCTACTGCATATTTCTCTATTCAGTTTATGCTTGGCATCTTCCAGGGTTCTAAGTCTCCTCCTGTGTGGCGCTGCATCCAAAGCCTTCTTAAAGTCTAGGAACGTGCAGTCCACCCTTCTATCTTTCCTACCTAAGGTATCTCTGTTAAGCAATAATTTATCTCTTTAAGAGGTTAGTTGAACATAACTTTCATTTCTGAAGTCATCCTCGAGTCACATAGTACTCTTCTATATATTCAAATGTCTTCTTGATTTATTCCCCAGTTTACACGTTAAGCTTGTTAAGAACACTAGTCTTTAGTTCAGAGCTTCCTGCTTCTTACCTTCTTACTTGTATATTATCAAAGTTTATAATATTCAAGGAAGAAGGTGAGAGGCAGGAAGCCCAGAACTATAGACTAGCGTCACTAACAAGCGTAGCCTGCAAATTATTTGGAAAATAAATTCAGAAGACATTTGAACTTAATAGTACTGTGTTTCTTGAAGAGGATGACTTCAGAAATGAAGGCTATACACAACTAATCTCTTTGAGATAATTTGTTAAAGATCGGCTTGAGTGCCTTGGAAAGTTTTTTTCTGATCCTCTTAAAGTTCGTGTTGTTCCATCTGGGTCTGTTGTCTTTGGTGTATCCACTTCCATCAGGTCCCTCGACGCCTCATGAGTCGTTTCAGTGATTGGTTGTCCTGTTTTGTTTATTCCATCTATTACTCTTTTGCTCATTTGTGGAAATAAATCTAGATGTATTTCGGTCGCTGCACGATGCAAGAAAAGCATCCCAGTATTGCACAACTCCTGTCTCCTGTACCTCAATCCTTGCGAAAGGAATAGTGCAGTGTGCCGTATAAATTTCTAATTCATTTGACATGCACAAGTTTTCCCATGGAAACTAATCTTCCAAATTTTTCAGGGGGGGAAAAAAGGTAATCTTTGAAAGCTGAGAGTCAAAGAGGCATTCTCTTATCTCAGAGAGACTGATATTCTAAAATACACCCAGCATATTAAGTTTGAAGCCGCTCTGAAACTACATTATCAAGTTATCAGAAATTATCGCGACAAAACTGGTATACCAATTACTCCCAATAAAGGGCAAACTGAGACCTACTCAGGGCAAAATAAGTTGAAACATTTCCCTAAAATTGACCAGCATTAAAACCTACGAGACTTACGATCACGGGAAAGCTTACTTGAACAAAACACCTAAGTAATAAAAGTTTCAAGCCAACCAAAAGATGCATTCTCCAGTTACTGCATAAAATTATCTAATACTATTTTATTAACTATGTTACTAGAGAGTTTTGCACCTACAGTCTAAACCCGTTTCGTCCATTTCATATGATACATCAGAGCTATATAACCCTTGTGGATTTAGCGCTTAGTTATGATTAAAATATGGTACATCAGCCAGCTTTTTTTTTTTTTTTAGAAGCTCTGAACTCTTCGGTCATTTAGGTTCTATCAAAGAGAAGTCTAGTTCCTTGGATCAAGAGACCCCCCTTACTAACATCAAGACATACTCTAATTATTGGTGACATGGCATCTACTCAATGTCAATAGCAACCTTTATCAAAATATATCAGGGAAGGGGGGGGGGTTTAAAAGCTGATCAGAGGAGGCTTTCTAAAGTTATCGCCTGGAAACCAAAAGTGGGAATTGAACCTGCTAATTTTTTCCCATGAACCTTTTCCTAATTGTAGTTAACCAGGGTTGAAAATCTAACGCAGTTGGTTATAAACGAAAGTGTTGCTAAACGATAGCAATGTAACACTGGAAAACTGGATAAAGAGGCTGGAAGACGACTCCCCCTGTGGTTTAGCGCTTCTATTTGATTATAATAATAATAATGGAAGACGACTCTTCACTTCATCTTGTATTCTCGCCTACAACACTTTTGGTATTGCCAACTTTGCCTCAGTATGTAGTAAACGTCGCCGTAACTATATCTGCTTTTATTTTATTTTTTAAGGCAGTCTTCATGAAACTTCTAGGATTTTTCTGAGCTTTCAGTGAGAAAATCAAACGATATTGACCAGTGTTCCCAACCTGCGACCCCTCACATGAAATTATGAATTCCCTTTTGTGTAGGTTCGACACTACAGTCTCAACAAAACCGTGACGACCTAAACACATATTTGACCATCACATTGTGAGAGACTTGTGTGAAAAGGTTTAGGATCTATGATTCTGACTATTATTACCAAAATTGCTAATTTCACCCCTTCCCCCCTTAACACAGTGCTGGGGGGAGGGTGACCTCTTCTCTGAGACAGATGCAGCCTCTGCACAGGATGCTTGTCTAACAACCAACCATCTCTTTCGGCATAAATGGGGGGGGGAGGGATATTTCCCCCTTCGTCTAAATTTGCTCACACTTGGCCGAAGACGTGGAACGTTTAATGGGAATGTAAAAGAAATCAAGTTTGAGTAGTTTGTGTGATATGAGTGAAGTGGTCACGTCAGCAGCAAGTTGGTATTGATAGTGTAAACTTGTTATATAACGTTAGGGTTTAGCGCTTAATTATGATGGTACTATAATCTAGAACTTTGCAAGTAGAATAGAACACAACCTGTTCTCTGAAAGCTCCATTGTTTAATTACAATGTCCACAGTTTTAAGTTTCCTTAGATTCTGTTCTGTATATAAATGTTCCATGCTTTTCCGTTTCTAGATTTTTGCCTCCTTTCATTGAAGGTTGAATCATGGGTTCTCAAAAATTTTTTTTTTAATCTGTGCATAACCCGTGAATATAATAATTTTATTTCTATAGGTTTTACCGGGTTTGTTTACATTTCTAACTGCAATGTTCAGACGCTTCGCTGACCCCTGGTAATGGGTGGTGCTGACCACATTAAGTAAACATTGAATCTTTAGTCTGACAATGACGCGAGATATACAGGACGTCATTCGATACTTTCCCTTATGACTATAAGCCGTTACACAAAATCTGTATCACTCCAATGTGTTGAGCGCTTACCCTGACTAAAATAATTAATAATAATAATACAGAAACAGGCTGGTGTTGTTGTCCTCGGATACGTACGGTGGTACCACAATCCTGTCCTCTCAGATGTTTGACAGGGACTCAAGGTACTGAAATCATCTTGGCAGGAACCGTAGAGTTTCTTACCGATTCCACCAGCTTGACTCGTTGCTTCCTCGCCTGCCCCCTACCCTATTCCCCATCCCTCTCCCTCACTTGGCTACTTCACGTTGATCGTTCTCCTACCGCCTCACCTTGCTCGTTCATCTGCCCCTCCCTCACCTGGCTACTTCACCTGCCTCTCACCTGGATACACAACACCTGAAACGTCCCAACGCTTCAGAGCTACATTTCAACAGCATATGTAGCGCAAGTGACTCAGCAGCCACGGCGCAACACACATACCAGTAACAGCACTTTCAACATACTACCAGCAACTTGACAATAGCACCAGTATTTCAACGGCATCTCAATACTTGCAACCTTGCACTACCTCGATCATAGCAAAGTGTGATTCCCACTGTGCTATGATCACAATATTAACATCACTATTTCAATCTGGAGAGGAAGCGCCAAGCCCGTAAGGGTCTTCTGACATCTGGGGAATAGGAGGTATTCAGGTTTAATACAAGGAAGGGGGAGGCTGAATCCAATTCGATGGATCAAGATACTACACTTTCAATTGTTCTGTACAACAACACCTGAAGCGCATCACCTGCAGTTCAACAACTGCAGTAAAGCAACAACTACACTTGCAATAGTTAATAATTATACAACATTTTATATTTATACATATTTCGATTGAAAAAATAACAAAATTATGGAGGTAACACTGGAGGAGATGCGTACGGCGAGCCAGCACGCCTGCTTGTTGTCGTTGGCTGTCGGCCTGCTGGTGTACGTGGGGTCTCGTGTTGGTGGGCAAGCTCCTGCAGCATCGTAAGGTCCTACCCGCTTTCTCTGAGAATTACTTCTTAGTGAAGTATTGGATTGTGACCACAGTGGCCATGCTGTTGTCCGTCTTCATGTTCATAGTGGAGGCCACCAGACTGGGCTCCAACCTGCTCACGTACGCTCCGGGGTGGCTGCTGGTCATAGAGTTCATCGTTAACCTAACATTCCTGCTAAGGATGTTTGTGTTGTTCTTGGCCACCTACCGCCCGTCCCTCTTAGTCTGCCTCGTCGATGGCAGCCTCTTCACCCAGGTCATCTTCTCCTTCGCCTCAGGCGCCGGTTTTCACGGTTTCAAGTTTCTAACTTTTCTGCGGTTCCTTTACCCAGAATGGAGATTGTTCCTGCGCAATCGGTGCGGGAGACTGTGTGCGTTACTGGTGTGTGTGGCTCTGACGGCGGGGGCAATGCAGACGGCAGAAGAGTGGGATGCTATCAACGGCCAGCACCCGGACATTCACGGGCAACTGCAGCCCACCCGTGGGCTCTGGCAATACATGTACATGATGGTAGTAAGTATCTCTACCGTTGGTTTCGGGGACCTTGTGCCCACCACCTTCACTGGACGCTTATTAGCATTATTCACTTGCGCTACTTGTATGATCTACTTCGTCACTCTAGCGACGGAAGTCAGCAAGTGGTTGAGAGGTCTGCTGTTCGGTATGCGGTTTCTCCCTCCACTCTCCTCACGTCAACGGCTCGTCATCCTCGGTGACCATTGCCTCCACACGATGGAACATTTCATTTCGGACTTTCAGAAAAACAAAACAAAATTCGACGAGTCTCAGGTGATCCTACTGGTTGACAAATCGGAATTAAGGAATGTTCAAAAAATTGTCATGGGTCTGAATATTTTCGTGGTTCCTACATTAGATCTGGAAAGTGATTTACAGAAGTTGTTACCCGAGCCTTCCCGTGACGACGTGCTCCTCATCCTGGGTAACAATTTGTCGGCCGAGACTCCCGATCTCGGTTTCCTATTACTCTTCAGAGCCAAGATGGTGGTCCCTTACGCCAGGGTCATCGTCTGGGCGATGTCGGAGGAACTCCAGTGGGCGATGAAATGTGTTAATGGATGGACACCCGAGGACTGTGTAATCTGCATGCAGGAGATCAGTGCGGGTCTCCTAGTGCAGGAGACAGTGGCTCCTGGTGCTGCTTCCATTCTAGCCAACATCGCTCTTCCCTTCAACACTAAGTCCGACTCCCTCCATATGTCGTCCCAGAATCCTCTAAGCTTGTACTTAAAGGGAGAGAGTTATGAACTGGTGTGCTCAGATGGTGAGCACCAAGAACTAGATTACATCACTGCTGCCAAGGAATGCTACTACGAGCACGGAGAGCTTCTCCTAGGTTACCTGTCTGATGACCAAATTAAGTTGTTCCATCTCGATGTGATTCCCGAGAACACTACGTTGATTCTCTTGAAATCTAAATCAGAAGAATTGTGGGAAAAGTTCTCTCCTGAGAGTGTGACTGCGGCTGAAGGTAAGAGTCAGTACTCTGGGATCAATAAAACGGTGACGGTGGCCGTGAAGGAGGAACCCAGCTCCTCTTTCCTGAAAGATGCGCTCTCTCGGCATCCCTATGTGACATTGGTCGCCGATGAGCAGCTGGCTTCTACAGTGGTTGTCAACCCAGCATTCGGCCCACTGGCTTTCAGGGAGGTTAAGTTGGCAAAAGTCATTTGCCGAAGGCGCGTGTGGTGGCCAACGTACCGCACGAGCAATACCTACTACCTGACCACCCACAATCTGCTCCTGATGGTATCGGCCATGCAGTATTTACCTCCGCAATCTGTATGGCATACTGTAATAAAGTAAATTATAACATCTGGTTAGAAATCGTCGAGGGGCACGGAGTGGCGTCTGTGGAAGTGGTAGGGAAATGCCGGTACGGAGAACTCTTCTCCTGTTTACTGCAGCAGGAGGGTCTGCTGGCGGTGGGTGTGAGAGTGTCGTCCATCTCAATCGCCGTCCCGCCCCCCTCGCTAATCCTGGGTGATGGTGACTTCGTAGTGGCCTTCCACCTCCTCCATCCCCCTCCACAATCCCATTCATCTTGATTCTTTTTTTAATACATTTGCAGTAACGCACATCTAAAATACAACATGTTGATGTTGTATTTTAGATGCTGCAATACAGCAACATCACGTACAACGTGAGTACGAAGAGAAGCCTCGTCTGTCCGTCGTTCAGTAGACGGACGGTCTAACCTCCACCTATTGCGCTGACTGACCCACATGGGTTTAGCTCTTAACATGAATTATTAAAATTAAACAAAAACACCTGCACTAACAACTATACTAGCACTCACCCTAAGTACAGCATCTGCACTAACACCTGCTCTAACAAGTGTCACGTGTATCTAGACACAGCTAAATCATTTATTTTTCAAAGTCATTTTAACGTAATTGTGGACAATGTATATAATTTAAAAGCCGCCTCCGTGATCTTTTTCTACAGTCATCCTACCCCTGTGGTTTAGCGCTTCTATTTGATTATAATAATAATAATCTACAGTCATCCTCTACGCTTATTGATATGTGTATATCTTAATCCATCTTCAAACATGCAAATGTAATATCCTGAACTGGTAATTTCACTTTGAATGTGCAATATTAGCGACCTTTGCAGCCTTTGTGGCTATATTAAGACACCGGCAGTCTCCCACCAATGCAGGCGACCACAAAAAAAAATCATTCACCATCATTCATTCAATAGCTGTCATGCCAGAAGTGAGCAGACATCACAGTTCACATGACCCACCGAACAGCAATTTTTTTTTTATTTGGAAGCGCAAAACTTGAAGTGGGAACTTGTGGGGAGGAAGATGCGTGGGAAGAGTGGGAACTTGAGGGAAGGAAGATGCGTGGGAAGAGTGGGAACTTGAGGGGAGGAAGATGCGTGGGAAGAGTGGGAACTTGAGGGGAGGAAGATGCTGGAAGAGGGAACTTGAGGGAGGAAGATGCGTGGAAGAGTGGAACTTGAGGGAGGAAGATGCGTGGGAAGAGTGGGAACTTGTGGGTAGGAAGATGCGTGGGAAGAGTGGGAACTTGAGGGGAGGAAGATGCGTGGGAAGAGTGGGAACTTGAGGGGAGGAAGATGCGTGGGAAGAGTGGGAACTTGAGGGGAGGAAGATGCGTGGGAAGAGTGGGAACTTGAGGGGAGGAAGATGCGTGGGAAGAGTGGGAACTTGAGGGAAGGAAGATGCGTGGGAAGAGTGGGAACTTGAGGGGAGGAAGATGCGTGGGAAGAGTGGGAACTTGAGGGGAGGAAGATGCGTGGGAAGAATAAGACAAGAGAGTGCTGCTGCCAGGCTACCTTAATATCATGCAACATTAAACCTTCTTCCCCTCCCTCCTGCCCAGCGTGAGCACAGGCACCACCACAGCTGGCCCACTCCAGCATACATTAAATCCCAGCAAGAAAATCATTCTCCTGGCCCCTCGTTAAGCCCCGGATCACTCCCTAAACTCCCTTCTAGCAACATTCTAGTTTTTTTTAACTTTGACGGTACCATACCGAATGCAAACGTAATGACTTTACTAGGTAGAGAGCAAGGCAGTGTTGTGTGGGGGGTGGAATCATGACGTAGGCCGTAGCTAGGCCTACGCACCACCACAGGAGGCCCGCTCGGCGATATTTCAAGATGAGTAATTTTTTCCGGGCGGGCTGAACGGACGTTATTTTACTCGTGATTACGCCTGGCTTGAATATTCATCCGGGGCGACACTGGTACACGCCGCGATGGTTGTAATTTTTAACCGCGTCCTACTCTAGCGACTCATCTGCACCGCCCGGGCAAGAGGGACAGGCGGTGCTGCCTTCCATGGCAGCGACTTTGGCCTCTCCGTCAGCAGCGCCTAGGGCTGAGAGTAGCGGCGGGCGAACACCACCGCTCCCCGCATTATTAAAACAGGCAGTCTCATTTTTATAACCTAATTTCGGTGGGAGTGGGTTGAGGAACGCTGCCTCAGAGTAATCGCTTGGGACACGGAGACTAGACTCATTTGCATTTTGTGAATATTAAGTTTTTATAAGTACCCCACGACACCGGTAGCAGGAAGGGCGTAAACGACAGCAGAGTGAGAGGTGGTTAAAGAGCCTTATACACCACCTCCCCACACTCTCCAAAGAGTCCCACTCTTATTATAACCACGTCCCTACCAGGCTCTTGTAATAAACGCAAGAACCGTGGCATTATTCCGAGGGTGCCTGGCTGCAGCTCTTGGTACGAGGTGGTCTAACCACAGGCGGCAGGTAGGTACCTAAGCCTCGGTGTTGGCCTGCCATGGAAGGTGGGAGAGTTGAGGGGCCACATACGCCTGTGTTACCCCGGTGGGCGCCGGCCTGCGCACGCCCACAGATACAAGGCAATGAAGAAATATGCCCAGGCGTTTCTTGCTGTACCATTAGTTAATTACGACTTCCTTGATGAGAGTTTAAAAATGCATGTGATCTGTAAAAATGACGCATGTAGCCACTGTTTGGTTTGTAATAATGGAAAGGGAGAGTGGGGGTGAAGGGTGGAAGGGGTACAGGATGAGGGGAAGGGGCTTAAGGCCGAGGGGAAAGGAGGGGAAGGGGTTGAGAGGAAGAAATCAACCCTTCAGCAGCTGGTTGGGGGGCCATACGCCACCCCTGAAGTTTTAGGGGTGACGTATGGACCAAACCCAGCTGCTGAAGCACTGGCCAGACAGGAGACACGTAAGAAAGACAGCATCCAGGAGACGCAGCGATAACAGCCGCGGTAACAATAGCCACAATAACAGCCGCGGGAACAACAACAACAACAGTTTCAGAGACTCGTGCATCAACATTTACATCTTTTATATTCATCCTCACATTCTTCTTTTTCTTTTATTCTTCTACTTTGTCGTTTTCTGTATTTTTTCGTTTTCTCAATATGCTCATTTTCTCTTTCTTGCATTTTGAGTTTCCTACACCTACCACCAGACCCTTGTGGGTTCAGCGCTTAGTTTTGATTATAATAATACACCCAACACCCCTTGATATCTGTAGCAATATTTATATATCCCTTTATAATCACACATTTACTAACTCACGAAATCGTTTTTTCACACATTACTGTACATCAGGTCTAGCAGCATCCTCGATTGATTATAGTAAAGTATTTTCTCTCTCAAAATGTTAGTAAATAGAGTTCTTTCCAGTATATTTTACTAGCCTGGAGATATTATCTTTTAGTCTGTCCTAGTATGTTTCCTTGTTATTAATATGTCAGCAGGACTCTTCTGGAGGTGGAAAGAAGAATGTCTGCTTTGTGTTGAATGGTTGAACATGTCTGTTTTTTGGAGTGGGGTAAAACACGGTACTTGCACTCAGTGGGAACGCCGTTGTGGAGGTGGAAAGTGCATTGCTTGCACTCAAGGATTGGTGACATGAAACGCTTCAGAGGGTCACTGGAATACCTGTGTCCCTGCACTTTTGGCAAGACAGTTAAGGAGCGGGTGATGGTGAATGTATTTTCTTCTTTGAGTCGCCCTACTTTAGTACGAAACAGTCGACGTGTTAAAACCAATAGATATTAAGTTGTATGCATTGCTAACAGTGTATGACGTTAGAATTTCTTAGTTGTTTTCGGTGTTCTCTCTTGATTTGAGAGAACTTTCGACTAGGTGTGTGTGTTTTGGGATTAATATATTCGAAACGCCAAAATTACTTGAGTCTCTCCTGGCAACACAATCCTGCTGTCTCGTAGGAGCTCAGTGTCGCTTGTTCTGTCACTTTGCGCACGGCCGCCCATGGCTACCCACGGCTATTCAGGGCCACCCATTGCAACCCACAGACATTTACGCCCGCCTGCGTCTACCCGCAGCAACATGGGGATTCTTGCAGCCACATCCAGTCGCAGTAACGTAAGCCTTTTTAGAGTGAAATTCTGTCGCTCCGAGGAATTTTTTTTTCTAAGAGTGATTGCGTATATTGCAGAAACCAACTGCACCATTATCCCTAATTACGATAACCCCCACCATTACCCCTGCCTCACCACCATAACCCCTAATTACCATCACCCCCACCATTACCCCTAATTACGATCACCCTTCCCCCCACCATTACCCCTAATTACGATCACCCTTTCCCCCACCCTTAACCCTGCCTCACCACCATAACCCCTAATTACCATCACCCCCACCATTACCCCTGCCTCACCACCATAACCCCTAATTACCATCACCCCCCCCCCCATCACCACCTCCCCCTCTGCCAATCAAACCCACTAACTCCCGCCCACACCATCATTGCAATCCCACTACTCCTACTCAGAGAGGACCTGTGGTTTTGATAGTACCTGGAATATGGGTCCCGGGTAATGAAGGAGCGAGTGCGAAGGACGCTATATTGATAACCTTTGGCCTGTTTTGGACTTTTACTCTAATCAGCTCCGGGAATTTATATGGGTAGCCAGTTGAACCTTCCTCTTTCAGTGGGAATCGTCACCTTGAAAAGATTCTCTATACATTCAACATTCGAAACATTTATCTCTCCTCCTTACACACACACACACACACACACACACACACACAGTTCTGTATGGTATATAAACGTCATTATATTTTACCAAGTTGTGCCTTATGTATTCTGACTTCTGTTGTCCACTTTTGTAACTGTACTATTGAAGAGACTTTAACTCGCCTGGCTTTCAGGTCCTTGCGATTCCTTAATGGGGAAAGTTGGTTTTGAGAGAGAGAGAAAGAGAGAGAGAGAGGGTGAGAGGGAGAGGGAGGGAGAGAGAGAGAGAGAGAGAGAGAGAGGGAGGGTGAGAGAGAGAGAGAGAGAGAGGGTGAGACCCCGGCGGTTGGGTAGGTTCTGGAAGACCCAGGCTAGGTAAAGGGCAAACCCAGACAGAGTGGGAGTAGAGAGCAGATCTTACAGGAATATTAAAGGAAGTCAAACACATTAGCAGAGACAGTAAATGAGAGAGAGAAGGTTGAACATAGCGTCAGTATTGAAGCAGGAACTTGGATTTACTATCTGGGAGAGGGGCGGGTAGATGGTGGTAGTGGATTCACCAGTGTGCCTCTGGGTGTGTATTTATTGGCAACACCCGTGCAGGTTACTCGGCACACGGAGTAGTGAAGGCTCTAGCTGCCGTCCGCCTTCCCGTCTCGTAGTGTAACTGCTCTGAACCTTGTAGTGAAATCCTGGCGACGGTGACCGCAGACTTTCCCTAAGGTGGTACTGCTAAATTGTGTTTAATAGTTTAATTTACATGCTCAGAGCTGTTATCTTGCCTCGGCTCATTTACATGCTCAGAGCTGTTATCTTGCCTCGGCTCATTTACATGCTCAGAGCTGTTATCTTGCCTCGGTTCATTTACAGGCTCAGAGCTGTTATCTTGCCTCGGCTCATTTACAGGCTCAGAGCTGTTATCTTGCCTCGGCTCATTTACATGCTCAGAGCTGTTATCTTGCCTCGGCTCATTTACATGCTCAGAGCTGTTATCTTGCCTCGGCTCATTTACAGGCTCAGAGCTGTTATCTTGCCTCGGCTCATTTACAGGCTCAGAGCTGTTATCTTGTCTCGGCTCATTTACATGCTCAGAGCTGTTATCTTGCCTCGGCTCATTTACATGCTCAGACCTGTTATCTTGCCTCGGCTCATTTACATGCTCAGAGCTGTTATCTTGCCTCGGCTCATTTACAGGCTCAGAGCTGTTATCTTGCCTCGGCTCATTTACATGCTCAGAGCTGTTATCTTGCCTCGGCTCATTTACAGGCTCAGAGCTGTTATCTTGCCTCGGCTCATTTACAGGCTCAGAGCTGTTATCTTGTCTCGGCTCATTTACATGCTCAGAGCTGTTATCTTGCCTCGGCTCATTTACATGCTCAGACCTGTTATCTTGCCTCGGCTCATTTACATGCTCAGAGCTGTTATCTTGCCTCGGCTCATTTACAGGCTCAGAGCTGTTATCTTGCCTCGGCTCATTTACATGCTCAGAGCTGTTATCTTGCCTCGGCTCATTTACATGCTCAGAGCTGTTATCTTGCCTCGGCTCATTTACATGCTCAGAGCTGTTATCTTGCCTCGGCTCATTTACATGCTCAGAGCTGTTATCTTGCCTCGGCTCATTTACAGGCTCAGAGCTGTTATCTTGTCTCGGCTCATTTACATGCTCAGAGCTGTTATCTTGCCTCGGTTCATTTACATGCTCAGACCTGTTATCTTGCCTCGGCTCATTTACAGGCTCAGAGCTGTTATCTTGCCTCGGCTCATTTTAAATACTTGACCTAAAGTATTATACCACGCCTCAGGATGCCTTCCACAACAGTCGAGTAACCCAGGTACCGAGTTACTTGCAGGTCAAAGGGGTAGATCGTTATAGGATACCTGTGTATACCTTCGTTCAGCTGGTAATTGAACCCTGATCTCTTCGAATATTAGCAGAGGCGTCTGTAACTGATCTGTAAATTGTCTTCAAAAATATGTTTTATCCTTTCATTCTTTTTAGTCTTATCTTTATAATATTTAACACAGCTTTAATCACCATTTAATTACGCTATTCTGTTTGTGTAAATTTGTGTATCTGATGTATTGAAAATAACCTTGCCATAACCTAAACCCATGACCCTTGTGGGTTTATCGCTTGGTTTTTTTATTATAATAACCTAAACCAAAGTTTAGATTGAATTGACTGGGCGGTGCTGCTGATCCTAGGGAAGATCACAAGCTCAACAAGTATAGAGACTTGTCTTTATTAAACACAGTAATGTTTTCTTCCAACATGATCGGAGACCCATTGTCCCTGATGGGGGGGGGGGGAATGTCATAATTTTCCTGAAAGAACTAGATTCCAAGCTCGTCGAAACTACTAGAGACCCAAGGGTAGCCACCTTCTTCTTCCAGCACGATAGAGTGGTGATTCAGAGGAGGAATGCCTGCTGCATCCTTGGTAATATATATGTGCGTGTTTCTGTAACGTTCTCGACAAAAATGTACCAATAAATGCCTGAAGTAATGAGACGGAAGTAGATGGGAAAAAAATATTCAAAAGTTCTAGGAGGAATCTTTAGTTTTAAAGTCGCTTTATTTACTTCTCAGAGACTGTCTTCATAATTTTCACTGTATAAGGATCCTACACACACACACACAGTACATGCCTCTCCTGTACATATACATTAAACTCTGCAACATGTATTCAGTATAAACTACATCAGTAAAGCATTACTCACCGCGTAGCTACAAATGTTATCCCGTAAAAAAAAATAGTGTTCCATTGGTCCATTAGCGGACACAAGCCAGTCATCAGTATAGCCGCTTTGGTTCTTTAAACGCGCAGTGTAGCCCCGTCAAAACCAACTAGCTTAATAACCAATCAGAACGCAAATTGACAGCCGTTCTGAAATGTCGTTGGCTGCCTCCCAACTGGGCGCATCGCTTCACTGGGTTAGGTGTAATGGCTATTAATTTTCGACCATCCGAGCCGGCGCGCCGCTCCGACATCAAAGAATGTTTCAAGTCTCCCCGGTTTGTTTGATCATAACTTTAATGAAAACTGTATCTGGACCACAACTTGCCTGACTTAAAGTTATCCCGGCGGACGAGTATCAATGGCCTTCGTCACTTTGCGTATTAGTTAGCTAATAATTGGGATGCTTCCCATGGGTGGGAGTGAGTGAATATTTAGAGAGAGCGAAGTAGGCTTTTTTTCCCCCTATCTAGCAGGAGTATCAGAACTGGTGCCAGTATGCCGGCCCGGGCCCACGACCGTCGCATGAAAGAAAGGTATGCAAAGAGCGGATCACATTTTTTTCCTTTATTTTTCCCCCCTCAAATGGGATTAAAAAGAATTTCCTCCCCGGGCCAATGTAGTGTACCTCGGCCAATTAAGTAGCAGAGTGCAAGAGAAAGCTAACATACCCCTGACAGGTAGGTCGATATCCCGCAGCTGCGCCATGGAAATAGCTGCCCTGAGAGCTGACGCAGGCTGCACCCGTGGAGCCGCGTCAGCAGGATTAATTCTGTGTAAGTGTCAACAAAAGGTGAAGACGCATAGGGCCGGGCTGCTCACTCTGAGACGAGTTCTGTGTTGGCCCTTCAAGGAGGGGAGATGCGTTGATGCTGCTGGAGGAACCGGTGCTATCCTCCAGTTTGTCGGGTCATACCTGATTGATGTTCAATTTCCAGTGCGCTTTATGACCCCCCTCCCTCCCGGTGGGTATAGCGCTTCCTCGAGGGTATGACGGTAATTTTTTTTTTTTTCTGGTGTATGTGAAAGGTGGAGGCACCGGCACTCTCAGTGGCACTTCCTCCCCAACTGTTTGTTCATCTGCTTGCTGGTCTGTTGTGTGATATGCTGGTCTGTTGGTTTACGTAATCTCCCCAAGATTTAGGTCACTGTGACAAGTAGTGGTCAGTGTTCCCACGTAAATGTCACCACAACAACAACAACAACTACTATGGCAAGATGCTGGAGAAGCAGCGTCTTACAGCTGATCTGTTACGAGTTCCCAGTCTTCTTGTGGAGTTGAGTCCACGTTGGCTCCTGTTGGACCTTAATGCATCTAGTGACTTGTGTTTTCCAGCTCAGTGTGTTGCTCTGCCAAGCCTTTATAGTTCTGGCCAGAAGGTAGTCCCATAATTATTCTCTCTCTCTCTCTCTCTCTCTCTCTCTCTCTCTCTCTCTCTCTCTCTGTGGACTCGTATTAAAAGGCTTCAGTAATACCTGGCACTTTTGTTTAGAATTATTTATTTACTATTACTAAGCGCAGCACAGCCCGTCCCCCCCCCCACACACACAGGAGCTATGACTCGACCCCTGCAACCACAACTAGGTGAATACACACACACACACACAGATAACGACATATAAAATACTGCGTGGAATAGATAAGGTGGACAGAGACAGGATGTTCCAGAGATGGGGACACAGAAACAAGGGGTCACAATTGGAAGCTGAAGACTCAGATGAGTCAAAGGGATGTTAGGAAGTATTTCTTCAGTCATAGAATTGTCAGGAAGTGGAATAGTCTAGCAAGTGATGTAGTGGAGGCAGGAACCATACATAGCTTTAAGACGAGGTATGATCAAGCTTAGGGAGCAGGGAGAGAGGATCTAGTAGCAATCAGTGTAGAGGCGGGGCCAGGAGCTGAGTCTCGACCCCTGCAACCACAAATAGGTGAGTACTAGTAATTTTTTCCTTCTCGTATTTTATGCAACATTCAATGCTTGGCTAAAGATGCCACGAGTTACTCTTAAATATCCACGTGAGTTGCTATTAATAATTAGTGATCATTTTTAGGACGTGTCTACCGGGTGTGTATATATATATATATATATATATATATATATATATATACACACACACACACCTGGTGTGTTTGTGTAGTAGCTTATTTACAGTTGCCGGGGTCGATTCTCTGCTCCTGGCCCGGCTTCTTGCCACCTGACAGGCTCGTAGCCAAGTGGAACTATCGTATGTGCCTTCACCACTTGTACGATTTGTCAAGTTCTCATCTGTATGTGGAGTTACTAATGGTCAAAGGCACTTGTTGATAGACACTTGGCCTGTTTTGTCTGTGTGTGCGCGCGCGCGGGTGTGCACCTTTTGAATTGTGTAAGAGGTGATTTCCGCTGCCTTCTATATATCTGTTTGGGCATTATTTGCCATATGCTGCCACATATGAAGAGAGACTTGTTAAGAACCTGGAACTTTCATGTAAGTAATGTACATTTGCTAGTCTTAAATATTTTTACTATTGGTATCTGAAGAATGTGTGTGTGTGTGTGTGTGTGCGCGCGCGTGAGGTGGTATTAAGTGTCACTAAGTTACAGGTGTACGGACAGTAAATTTTATCCCCAAATATAAACCCTCCCAAATTACCACAAAATCGCCATCTTCCTCAGGATCCGTCGCGCCGCTGCGTCTCATTATCTACGGGTTGGCAGCGGATCTGACATAACTCAATTTCTGTCCTCAGCAGATACGAAATATTGTCCGAGGTAAGTGGGATCATAGAGTTCTCGCGCTGATTGAGAGGTTCTGATCGCCTTACGTGCATCGCAACTTCTTTCAAAACTCTTCAGACGTAATCTAATCCAGTTACTTCCAACCGATTGTCTTTTGTTTCCAATATTGTCCGCATGCCGTTACTGAACTTCAGTAAATTAGTAAGGTATAACAAATTGTTTACAATTAACAGCGAGAAATACTTGAATAAACAAGTTATTGGTGTATAAGTACTCTGCAGAAAGCACATTAAGTTTTTTATCGATGAAAATTCATGCTAAACTCATAAGCTAAAGCCAAAGCCAACATTAGGACGAATCGTCGGTCTCCTAGCAACGGGACGGATCTGGAGGCTGTAATGGGATTTAACATGTGGTGAGTGCAGATATGAGAGCCTCATCCCGTGCCATCACAAATTTGGAGTCCCGTCCATTTATAGCAATACTTCTCCTGAGTGGGACAATTTCTCTCAAATAATTTATAATAAATGGCTGGACCTAGAAATAATTCTATTTCTGCGGTCATTAATATTTTTTTTTTTTTGCTTGAAAGACAGGATGTTTTGTATCTCAAGTTAAAATGTATAATTTACACGGGTTAACTTAACACGTAATACGTAAAGTAGAAAAGCAATTGAGACTTAATGACCTTTAGCTGATACTAGTCTTTACTAGGAGGCAAAACTATTGATCTGGTGAGGGCGAGGGGTACTGGTCGAGGGGTACTGGTCGAGGGGTACTGGTCGATGAGTACTGGTCGAGGGGTATTGCTTATAAAGTGGTACTCAAGACATGTAATATAAACTACTGGCTATCTATTATACACTTTCCAGGAGGAAATGTTTTTCCTAAGACCCTCGGACTAGTGATCTCCCTCTGCAAAACGGAATATACTTCATTTTAAAATTCATGTGACTGTTCATTATGTAACCAACTCATTACTATTATTACTGAATTCACTGTTTTGTAAATGAGTTCGTTACTTAATATCTCAAGTGGTAGACTCGCAACCGAAAGAGTCCGGGTTGAATCCTGTGCAGGGCAAATCATGTTGACAAGTCTCCTGACACCTGCTGTCCCTGTTACCAACTAGTAAATAAAGATATGCGTGATTGTTAAAGCTAGTAATACCTGCCTGGAGTGTACCTGGAGGGAGTTCCCGGGGTCAACGCCCCCGTGGCCCGTAATAGAATGGTTGATCAGGGCCTGTTCAACCAGGTTGTTACTGCTGCTTGCACGCAATCCAACGTACGAACCACAGCCCAGCTGGTCAGGTACAAACTTAAAGAATCGGTCGAGTGCCTTCTTGCAGACAGCTATGGGTCTATTGGTAACTCCCTTTATATATGATAGGAGGCTGTTGAACAGTCTTGGGCCCATGACATTTAATGCGTTTTCTCTTGTGCACTCACGGCACCTTTGCTTTTCATTGGAGGGATGTTTGCAACATCTACCGAGTCTTTAGTTAATGAGGACTCTTGCCGGAACATGTGGGTTCCACAAGGTAATATCCTGCACTCATTGTCAAGACCCAAAATATATACCTGTAGATCTGTCATCTGTGCCCGTCCACCCTCAAGGGAGGTGATTCCTTGATGCCGGTGAGGGGCTCTTGATCTGAAGAACCGGACCGATGCTTCCCTTCCTTGGATTGAACCTAAGAGCCTTCCGTATTCCCCACCCCCTTTTTCTCCCCGGGGGTTGGGGGAAACTGCATGACCCCCCTACGGGTTTAGCACTCCCTCGTCAATGTGTTTAAATTAAAAAGAAGGAAAATGAAAAACCCGCGTTAATAGAAACATCTCGTTTTACGGCCGACGTTTCGAAATCACTAGTCGCATCCTCAAAAAAAACCTCAAGATTACAGTTGTATAACCCTAGTAGGTTTAGCGCTGGGATTTGATTACCTGCCTGGAGTGTACCTGGAGGGAGTTCCCGGGGTCAACGCCCCCGTGGCCCGTAATAGAATGTGGTTGATCAGGGCCTGTCAACCAGGTTGTTACTGCTGCTTGCACGCAATCCAATGTACGAACCACAGCCCTGCTGATTTGATTATATTATAATCAAAAGCCAGCGCTAAACCCACAAGGCCAAATTACAGAGAAAACACGCATGACAAGCATATGAAGCCTGGTCACAGACCGGGCTTCATATATATACAACACGTGCCAGTGTTGTATATACTGGTATACGTGCCAGTGTTGTATATACTGGTATAAGTGCCAGTGTTGCATATACTGGTATACGTGCCAGTGTTGTATATACTGGTATACGTGCCAGTGTTGTATATACTGGTATACGTGCCAGTGTTGTATATACTGGTATACGTGCCAGTGTTGTATATACTGGTATACGTGCCAGTGTTGTATATACTGGTATAAGTGCCAGTGTTGTATATACTGGTATACGTGCCAGTGTTGTATATACTAGTATACGTGCCAGTTGTATATACTGGTATACGTGCCAGTGTTGTATATACTGGTATACGTGCCAGTGTTGTATATACTGGTATACGTGCCAGTGTTGTATATACTGGTATACGTGCCAGTGTTGTATATACTGGTATAAGTGCCAGTGTTGCATATACTGGTATACGTGCCAGTGTTGCATATACTGGTATACGTGCCAATGTTGTATATACTGGTATACGTGCCAGTGTTGTATATACTGGTATACGTGCCAGTGTTGTATATACTGGTATACGTGCCAGTGTTGTATATTCTGGTATACGTGCCAGTGTTGTATATACTGGTATACGTGCCAGTGTTGCATATACTTGTATACGTGCCAGTGTTGTATATACTGGTATACGTGCCAGTGTTGTATATACTGGTATACGTGCCAGTGTTGTATATACTGGTATACGTGCCAGTGTTGTATATACTGGTATACGTGCCAGTGTTGTATATACTGGTATACGTGCCAGTGTTGCATATACTTGTATACGTGCCAGTGTTGCATATACTGGTATACGTGCCAGTGTTGCATATACTGGTATACGTGCCAGTGTTGTATATACTGGTATACGTGCCAGTGTTGTATATACTGGTATACGTGCCAGTGTTGATATACTGGATACTGCCATGGTATATCTGGATACGTGCCAGTGTTGTATATACTGGTATACGTGCCAGTGTTGTATATACTGGTATACGTGCCAGTTGTATATACTGGTATACGTGCCAGTGTTGTATATACTGGTATACGTGCCAGTGTTGTATATACTGGTATACGTGCCAGTGTTGTATATACTGGTATACGTGCCAGTGTTGTATATACTGGTATACGTGCCAGTGTTGTATATACAGGTATACGTGCCAGTGTTGCATATACTGGCATACGTGCCAGTGTTGCATATACTGGCATACGTGCCAGTGTTGCATATACTGGCATACGTGCCAGTGTTGTATATACTGGCATACGTGCCAGTGTTGCATATACTGGCATACGTGCCAGTGTTGCATATACTGGTATACGTGCCAGTGTTGCATATACTGGCATACGTGCCAGTGTTGCATATACTGGCATACGTGCCAGTGTTGCATATACTGGCATACGTGCCAGTGTTGCATATACTGGCATACGTGCCAGTGTTGTATATACTGGTATACGTGCCAGTGTTATATATATATATACTGGTATACGTGCCAGTGTTGTATATACTGGTATACGTGCCAGTGTTGTATATATACTGGTATACGTGCCAGTGTTGCATATACTGGTATACGTGCCAGTGTTGTATATACTGGTATACGTGCCAGTGTTGTATATACTGGTATACGTGCCAGTGTTATTTATATACTGGTATACGTGCCAGTGTTGTATATACTGGTATACGTGCCAGTGTTGCATATACTGGTATACGTGCCAGTGTTGTATTTACCTTATACGTGCCAGTGTTGTACATACTAGTATACGTGCCAGTGTTGTATATGCATACTAGTATATGTGCCAGTGTTGTATATACATACTGGTATACGTGCCAGTGTTGTATATACATACTGGTATACGTGCCAGTGTTGTATATACATACTGGTATACGTGCCAGTGTTGTATATACATACTGGTATGCGTGCCAGTGTTGTATATACATACTGGTATACGTGCCAGTGTTACATATACTGGTATACGTGCCAGTGTTGTATACAAGTGTTGAGAGTTGTCATTAATTTGCCTGTAGTCCTTATCAAGTGTTTCATATCTTGTGTTTCTAAAACAATCATTGGGATGAAAGTCCAAAAAGACGTAATATGTTTGATTTTACACAAGGTCATCAACAAAGAACAAAAAAAAAAACAATATCTTGACTGGAACTATAGGGAAAAGAAAAGCTTAAAGCGACGTTTCGGTCTGTCTTGGACTAAGACGGACCGAAACGTTGAAGATTGATGGCCAAAACAAAAGCACGTGACATAGGGGGGACAACAGGGAAAATATAAAGTCAACAGACTCCTAATGTTTGTACAGTGGCGGTCAGTTGACGGCAAGGCAACTAGGTCTGTAATAGAAGTAAAGTCAGTACCTGACCAGCCGGTCTGTGGTTCGTACGTCGGGTTGTGTGCGGCCAACAGTAACAGCCTGGTTGATCAGGCCCTGATCCACCATGAGGCCTGGTTACAAACCGGGCTGCGGGGGCGTTGACCCCCGAAGCCCTCTCCAGGTAAGGAGAACTACTGGTACACATAGCTGTGAATGGCAGTAGAATAAACGTAAGAGAGATACGACTAATTCAGTAGGAGTTTCAATCCACGTCTTCCGTCCAGGTCCATCGCTCATGTAAATCCCACTCTATTTTTTCTATATGGTGGTGTATATATTTCTCAGTTTTCCACGCCGTCAGAGGCTGGAGGGAGTGGAGGATAGGAAGAGAGTCTTCTGCTTTTTATCCTTTTACACTCATGGATAATACACAATCATCCCAAATAGTCCTTAATGTATGTAGTCCTCAGTGGATAGCCTCGGTGTGCATGTAAGTCCTGAATACATACACACATGCAGTAAAATCATAGGAAGCAAGTGGCATATTAATATGAAATATAACTACAATAAAGTGTTTTTATTTCAAGCGCTTTCGTGATCTCTCACATCATCAAGGAACTGTTTCTTGACAATGTGAGAAATCACGAAAGATTCTTAGAATATTACTGCTTCTCACTGGGGATATAAATTGCATCTTGTGATCCTATTACATATACATGTGTGTGTGCACGCGTTTATTCGTCTGGAAATAGAGCAAGTGCTTCCTGACACCAGACTTCTTTTAAATGACCAATTACATGTGTGGGTATGGGGGGGTGGATGTCTGTCTGTAATATACATATATGCGTAATATATATTGTACGTGTATAGTATATGTAGATTATGCAGACATCTGTGTCCTAAGTACCATTGTACAAATTTATGCTGCTGCTTATAAAACTATAATTTAGGTTTTCCAAATTAAGAGGGGTTAATCCAGGTCAGCTTCAGAAGCCAGCTACGTCTTGACCTGTTTCCAGTCAAGATGCGACCTACAACAGTCGGCTCACCCCCAAGTACCTACTTACTGTTGGGTGGACAGGGAAATTAGGTGTAAGGAAACATGCCCAATGATGTCATTTGTGCTGGAATCGAACCCAGAACCTTCAGATGTGTATTTGTGTATACCTGTATAAAGTTACTATTCTGATCACTGGAGTCCTACAGCAAATGGTTAGTAGACAACAAACTATCCTTACATCTTGGGAAAACAGAAGCCATACTCTTTGGCACGAAATATAAACTGAGAAGGGTAAATAATTTTAATGTCCGGTGTAATGGGGAATCCATCACTTCAGTTTCCTCAGTAAAATATCTGGGAATCCCCTTTGACCTATGCATTTCAGGAGAACTGATAGGGAACAGTGTAGTAAAGAAAGCGAATGCCAGACTGAAGTTCCTCTACAGACAAGCACAGTGTCTACCTACTGAGGCTCGCAGGACCCTATGTCTATCCCTTATACAATGTCATATTGACTACGCTTGCTCTTCATGGTACTCTGCCTTGACAAAAAACTGAAAGATAAGCTGCAAATCACCCAGAACAAAATGGTAAGATTCATCCTGGACCTGGGACCAAGAGAACATGTAGGCCAGGATGAATTACAACAATTGGATACGCTGAATATTGAAGACAGAGTAAAACAACTTAAATTGAATCAAGTTTATAAAATTGCTCACAAACAGTGTCCAGAATATCTTGCTGCCAATTTTGTCAAGGCTGGGAACCAAAGCAGTCATATTACTAGGGGGAGAGAGCACAACTTTGTAGTTCCCACAGTCAGTGGCTAGGCTTCAAACACCTTTTATTGTACAGCAATAAAGGAATGGAACAGACTGCCTGCACATGTCAAAGCTAGTCATAGCATGAACCAGTTCAAGGAGAGCCAAAAGGTACCTAATGAATGTAGCGACAGAAAGGGAGGAGAATGTTTTTTTTATTTTTTTAGCTAACATGCATGTAAATGTAAATAACTCTTTTTACCTTATTCCTAGTATATATTCTTTATAGTATAAAAACATATATCTCCTACAGTGTATAATATTAAGGTATTAAATGGACCCCAATGGAAATAAGTCACTCTGTCTGACTTTTTTGGGTTATCCTGGGTTTTCTACACATATGCTGCTATGTATGGTAATCTATGTAACTGTATTTGTGCATACCTGAATAAACTTACTAATCACTCAAAGTAATGTAAAGCGAAGAAAACGGACGAAATATAATTTAAAGAAAATTGTAGTATATGTATTGGGGGGGGGAACTATGCTGTATATTTTATTTTCATTCAGCTAGTAAGTGGGTAAAATTTGCTTAGGGGGTTTCTGCTCCTCCCATATGCTGCTATATATGACAAAAATATTTGCCCAACCCCAGTGTTAATATGTCACTTTTATTTTTTTGGGTTATCCTAGGTAATTTATACTATGTATTGTCTGTGTCTAAATAAATTTTTACTAATCTAATTTCAGTGTTACCCAAGGAATAAGCTTTAATAACCCTATTAACCTGTGTGCCGGTTCCACTCAAAAACAAACTCACTCTTGTAGTGTTGGTTCAATAATAAAGTTTATTTAAGCACAGATACACATACGTATACAATTATCATACATAGTAACATGTGTAAACTGGTGTTAATTATATGCGACTTGTGTATACCTGGAGAGGGTTTCGGGGGTCAACGTCCCCGCGGCCTGGTCTCTGACCAGGCCTCGCGGTGGATCAGAGCCTGATTAACCAGGCTGTTACTGTTGGCCACACACAAACTGACGTACGAACCACAACCCATCTGGTCAGGCAGGTACTGACTTTAGGTGCCTATCCAGCCCCTTCTTGAAGACAGCCAGGGGTCTATTGGTAATCCCCCTTATGTATGCTGGGAGGCCATTGAACAGTCTTGGGCTCTTAACACTTATTGTGTTGTCTTTTAGTGTATTCATGTTATTATAATACAGTCAGCAATTATCCTACATTTAGCATAAATTCTTCTTAGGTAATATTTGAAAATGTAAAAGGATATTTATGTTGTAACCAAGTGTCTTTGTTTAGTCTAGCCTAGCTATCTTTAAATCTATGTTTTTTAAGGTTTTACTAGATTTGTAGTATGACCTGCCAGTATGTGTAGTAAACTTGTTTCTGTTAATTTAACTTTCAACCTGCAGCTTCACCTGTCCCTCTACTATTTATAATGTATACCTTATCTTTCATGTTAATGCTGTTACCCTTAGTCCCTTTGACTTTTTGCTTTTATTTTTTTCATTTTTATTATTATTATTATTATTATTATTATCAAAGAAAGCACTAAACCGACAAGGGTCATGCAGTGCTGCGGGGCAGAAAATAGAGCTAGGGCTATAAACAGCTAGGTGAAGAGGGGATCAGAAGTGAGGGGAAAAAAGGGCTGGAAGGATTTCTTTTTTTCCATTGTGTATCATAATTTGTCTGATAACATAACCTCACTTTGTACCTGTTTTCCTATATTAGAGAATTGTCTTTCTGTTCCTTTGTCCTTTTCATGCTAACATTTTTTTTCATACATTTGCCTAATTTTTTATGTTACTTATGTATGATATGTTCATTTTTTTTATTGTATCTGATAATTGTGTTCCCAGTCTTTTCTCATTTATATGCTTACCTTATCTTGCTAAGATTTTTTATATGGTATATTTATTTTAAAGGTAGTAGGTTGGTAGACAGTAACCACCCAGGAAGGTACTACCATCCTGCCAGGTGACTGTGAAACAGAAACGTGAAACTGTTTTACATGATGGTACGATTGCTGGTGTCTTTTTTCTGTCTCATAAACATGCAAGATTTCAGGTACGTTGTGCTACTTCTACTTACACTTAGGTCACGCTACGCAAACATGTACACGTTTATGTATACACACTCATCTGAGTTTTCTTTGATTTTATCTTAATAGTTCTTGTTCTTATTGCTTTTCCTTTCATATCCATGGGGAAGTGGAATAAGAATCTTTCCTCCGTAAGCCATGCGTGTTGTAAAAGTCAACTAAAATGCCGGGAACAATGGGCTAGTAACCCCTTTTCCTGTATAGCTTACTAAAAAGAAAAAGAAGAAAACCATCAAAGTGGGATGTTTGAATGTGCGTGGATGTTGTGCGAATGATAAGAAAGAGATGATTGTAGATGTTATGAATGAAAAGAAGCTGGATGTACTGGCTTTAAGTGAGACAAAGCTGAAGGGGGTAGGAGAGTTTCAGTGGGAAAAAATAAATGGGATTAGGTCAGGGGTTTCAAATAGAGTTAGAGCTAAAGAAGGAGTGGCAATAATGTTGAATAATCAGTTATGGCAGGTAAAGAGGGAATATAAATGTATAAATTCAAGGATTATGTGGAGTAAAATAAAGGTTGGATGTGAAAAGTGGGTTATAGTAAGTGTTTATGCACCTGGAGAAGAGAGAAGTGTAGAGGAGAGAGAGAGATTTTGGGAAATGTTGAGTGAGTGTGTGGGGAGTTTTGAACCAAGTGAGAGAGTAATTGTGGTTGGGGATCTTAATGCTAAAGTGGGTAAAAATGTTGTGGAGGGAGTAGTAGGTAAATTTGGGGTGCCAGGGGTAAATGTAAATGGGGAACCATTAATTGAGGTATGTGTAGAAAGAGGTTTGGTTATTATTATAATCAAAAGAAGCGCTAAACCACAAGGGTTATACAGCGCGGTGGGGCAGGACACGATGCAGGGAGAATGAATTGTAAGCGGGAGAGCAAGTTCCCCTACCTAGAAGTAAAACTTTTTTTATTCTCAAGGGATGAATATATTTACATAAAGTAACTACTTTAGCTCGATCCCTAGTGCACTCAGCTCACACACTGAGGTCCGGAGTTCAAATCCCTGGTACGGCTGGAAAACATTAGGACGTGTTTCCGTAAGACACCAGTCCATGTTCACCCATCAGTAAAATGGGTACCTGGGTGTTAGTCGACTGGTGTGGGTCGCATTCTGGGACAAAGCTGACCTATTTTCTCCGAAAAGCTCAGCATAACAAGCGGCTTTTTATATAGTAGTATGTCATTGATGTCAGCTAAGCCTGTATACCTTGTACATGTACTTTAAATAGTGAAAGTGTTGAATGATGATGAAGTATTTTCTTTTTGGGGATTTTCTTTCTTTTTGGGTCACCCTGCCTCAGTGGAAGACAGCTGACTCGTTGAAAACAAAAACTACAAACACTTGATATTGAATATTTTAATTGATTCAGGTTACATTCTTAATTTCATAATCTCCATCACAGCAAATATAATATTTTGTTTTAACTTTAGTTATATCACAGAAGGTATCAAATACATTCAGAAAAAAATCTCAGCTTTAGATTCGATGACTAAAAAAATTTCAAATCAACTGTTCTAAACAAACTATTCATAATATAAACAGTAATGCTTTTAATAACGCTCACAGAAGTACAGGGAAAACATTTTATGAACTACATTGAATAAAATACTCCACATTCACATTACTGGGGAAAGGTGAATGTATACAGTGGACCCTCGGTTTTCGCCAAAACTTCTTTCCAGAATGCTGCTCAAGTGCCATTACCGAACGAATTTACTTCCTTAAGAAATAATGTCACGTAGGTTAGTCTATTTCAGACCCCCAAAAATACACTTGCAAAAGGACTTATGAAAATACACTTACAAAAATGTTCGAGTTTGGAGATGACCGAAAACCGAGGGACCACTGTATATAGTTTTAAGTTGTGATTTTGAATATTCTTGTAGACAAATATAAACATACAAGAATCATGCTGAGGTACATGATTTCCAGTACCATACAATACTGCACTTGAGATTTAGTGAGTACTGATGATACAGAATCAACCTTTAATGTATTTATAAGTTTCTAAAACTTTGATAAACTGTATTACCTTTTAAGCCTTAACGTTTACATTATTATTATTTTTATTATAATCAAAACTAAGGCGCTAAACCACCAGGGTCATACAGCGCTGCTAAGGTTTACAAAATTTCATTTAAAGTACAGTGGAACTCCGGATTTCGTACACACCGAATATCATACGTTTTGGATTTAGACCACTTTTTGGGGCAAAATTTTGGTCCAGATTTCGTACCTCCACCCGGAAATCGTATGTATCAGATGTGTCCGCTCGCCCGGGACACCGCCACTCATACTCTGTCACTCTGTCTGGCTCTGTCACTGGTCGAGTGAGCATTACTTCATCCGAAACATTTCGTAATAATCCATTGTTTTTTGTGCTTAACTATTGAGTGCGACTGCGAAATAAGCAACCATGGGCCCAAAGAAAGTTCCTAGTGCCAGCCCTTTGGTAAAGAAGGCAAGAAGGTGCCTTCTTCAGTGATTAAGGACATTTGTGCAAAATGGAATGAGGTGTAAACTTTTGTGGAAAAATATCACCCTGACCAAGCTGATACAAGCCATATCTGCAACATGTTCAGTGACAATGCCGTGTCCCATTTTAGGCAAATCTTTAGAGACGCCAGAAACAGAGCTCTCTGGACAGATTTTTAGTGTGACAGGGGTCCAGTGCCAGTAAAAGACAAAGAAGGGAAGTAACCCTAGATAAGGCTTTGATACCTTAAATCCTTATGGAGGGGGATTTCCCTTCCAAACAATAAGCTCTCCTCTCTCTTCCCTCCTCGCTTTCTTCCATATGCCAACAAGAGTCTTCAATAAAAGTATGTAATAGTGATTTAAATGTTCATTTATCCATTTCATTAGTGTTTTATATTTATTTCTCATTGTTTTCTGTATGTATATATACTCTTTAAAAAATTTATTTTTTGTTAATATTTTTGGGTGTCTGGAATGGATTATTTCTTATGGGAAATATTACTTCGGTTTTCGTACGTTTCAGATTTAGACCGACCTTCTGGAATGGATTAAGTACGAAATCTGGGGTTCTACTGTATTTCCCAAGTACAAAAATAAGTAATTTGTTCATAGATGTCACAGATAAACATCTGAATGAATGACAGTTTTTATGCACAGCCTCCTTTGACAGAAATAAAAATGGCAGTAAGCAACTGAACTTCTAAGCTTTAAGCATATTAAAGTTTCAGTACATAAGTTAATTCAGATTTTTAAAATTGATGGGTATCTTTATCATGTTTAATTTAATTCTGTCTACATGCAAATGGTTATATTTAGACATATGAAACTATTATAAGTGGAAACAATAATTTCACTAAACTGAACACTAAACCCATGAAGGTCAAATGGTTCATCCCTTCAGACTTTACCTTGTTCACACTCAAATCCCCTCAAAACACTTTCCTCTTATTATTATTCATTACACACTTCAAATGAAGTATTATACTATGGTATGACAAAATTCATGATTAAAAGCTAATAAGTTTTATAGATAAAACAATATATTTTATTCATGTTTTCATGCACATACTGACCACCATGAAGGTAATAGTTCTCAACACATTTTTCGCTCAAACAAATTCTAAGAAATTGATACTCTCTTGAATGTCATCACATATATATTTTGCATCTGTACCTCTCATTTTCTTAAGTTAGCACTACTTTTACATGAACAATCTGCACTCCAGGACTGTAAAATACAAAACCTAAGCTTTTGGTTGGTGTATAGAATGGGTGAAAATCCAATAGGTTATTTATATTTTTAAAACAAATGCCTAAAAATTGTGTAAATAAAATTTATATGCAAATTATTTACTAATTTGGGTAAATTGATAAAAACTTGAAAAATTGCATCTAAATCAAATTAAAGTGGTTTATTATGCAAAAAACCTACATTTGTGCTTAAAACTGCAATTAAACTAATAAATATACGAGGATGAGGAAATAAATGATATGCATGCCTCTTTACACTAGTAATGTTGATGATGACTCAATGATGTAGGGTAGAAGAATGTCACATAGAGAGAAGACTACTTCAGGAAATTGTGTAAGGAGTAGGAGAGAGAGAATCGGTGACCTCCACTATGCAAGATAACTACTGCATTGACTATGCCATTTGTATAAAAAAAAAATCTAAATCTGATCTTGCTCTTAGACACAGGATTGTGAAGGCTTTGCAATTTACCATAATCAAATTTTATATACAGTGGACCCTCGCTATTCAAACATTCTTCATTCCAGAATGCTGTTACCAAACAAATTTATTCCCATAAGGAATGATGTAAATTAGATTAGTCCATTTCAGACCCCCAAAAATACACTTATAAAAGCACTTACAATAATAAACTTACATAATAGGGTGAGTTTTGGAGTGTTCGAATAGCGAGGGTCCACTGTACAGTGGACCCTCGGTTAACGAATACCCCGGAAATCGTGCAATTATGTAAGTATAATTTTGTAAGTTCTTGTGGAAGTGTATTTTTGGGGGTCTGAAATAGACTAACCTACGTGAAATTTTTCCTTAAGGGAGTAAATTCGTTCGGTAATGGCACTTGAGCAGACTTCAGGAGTGAAGTTTTTACGAAACTCGGGGGTCCACTGTATAAATAAAAAAAAAAAGATATCACACAGGCTTCATGAATACAGTACAAATCATCAAAGTCTGTGGTACTAATCAGGACAAGGAGTGGTACATATTTGATCCTCCATCTACTAAGCCTGAGACACGCTACTGACTGCACTAACTTAGTTCCTACCTTACTGACAAACAAAAACTAACACTAAAAAACAACAAAATACATATCACTCCTGAAATATAGCAGCAAAAGGACCACTAGCACGTGTTCTTGGCTAGTCATTTAAAAGAGAAGGGGAATAGGGTGGCATTATTTACAGCTCACTCCCTCATGAGATCCTCTTAGCCAATTACTGTATAAATGTTTTATAGTAAAATACTTGTGTGTGTGTGTACTCGCCTAGTTGTGGTTGCAGGGGTCGTCATAGCTCCTGGCCCCGCCTCTTCACTGGCCGCTACTGAGTCTCTCTCCCTTCGCAGTGAGCCTTATCATACCTCTTCTTAAAGCTATGAATGGATCCTGCCTCCACTACATCGCTTCCCAAGCTATTCCACTTCCTGACCACTCTGTGACTGAAGAAATACTTCCTAACATCCCTGTGATTCATCTGAGTCTTCAACTTCCAGCTGTGAACCTTGTTGCTGTGTCCCATCTCTGGAACATTCTGTCTCTGTCCACCTTGTCAACTCCTCTCAGTATTTTATATGTCGTTATCATGTCCCCCCTTACTCTCCTGTCATCCAATGTCGTCAGGTCGATTTTCCTTAACCTCTCCTCGTAGAACATACCCCTTAGCTCCGGGACTAGTCGTGTTGCAAACCTTTGCACTTTCTCTAGTTTCTTTTTGTGCTTGGCTAGGTGTGGGTTCCAAACTGGTGCTGCATACTCCAGTATGGGCCTAATGTACACAGTGTACAGTGTGTGTGTGTGTGTATATGTATATACAGTGGACCCCTGAGTTTCGGCCATAATTCGTTCCAGAAGGCTGTTCAAGTGCCATTACCGAACGAATTTGCTCCCTAAAGGAATATTGTAAAGTAGGTTAGTCTATTTCAGACCCCCAAAAATACACTTACAAAAGCACTTACAATAATACACTTACATAATTGTTCGAGTTTTGAGGTGATCGAAACTCGGGGGGGGGGGGGGATTCACTGTATACAGTGGTACCTCGAGTTACGAGCTTAATTCGTTCCAGACAGCTATTCAAGTGCCGATACCGAAGGAATTTTTTCCCGTAAGAAATAATGAAAATTAGATTAATTCATTTCAGATCTGCAAAAATACACTTACAAAAGCACCTACAAAAATACACTTACATAATTGTTCGAGAAGGGAGCTGCTCGTAAGTAGAGGTACCACTGTGTATGTATGTATGTATGTATATACAGTGGACCCTCGGTTAACTAATACCCGAAAATCATACATTTATGTAAGTATAATATTGTAAGTGCATGTGGAAGTGTATTTTTGGAGGTCTGAAATAGACTAACCTACATGACATTATTTCTTAAGGACTTAAATTCATTCGGTAGTGACACTTGAGCAGGCTTCTGGGATGAAGTTTTTTCGTTAACCGAGGGTCCACTATATATATATATATATATATATATATATATATATATATATATATATATATATACATATACAGTGGTACCTCGACTTACGATGGTCCCCAAACTCACCCTTTTATGTAAGTTTATTTATTTAAATGCTTTTGTAAGTGTAATTTTGGGGGTCTAAAAGGACTAGTCTATTTTACATCATTCCTTAAGGGGATAAATTTGTTTGGTAATGGCACTTTAACAGTATTCTGGAATGAAAAAATATCGTAAGTCGAGGTACCACTGTATATATATATATACATACATATATATATATATACATACATATATATATATATATATACATACATATATATATACAGTGGTACCCGGTTTACGATATTTTTCATTCAGAATGCTGTTCAAGTGCCATTACAAACAATTTATCTCCTTAAGAAATGTTGTAAAATAGACTAGTCTTTAGACCCCAAATTACACTTACAAAAGCATTTAAAAATAAACTTACATAAAGTGAGTTTGGGACCATCTAAACGGGTACCACGTATATATATACATACATATATATATATATATACATACATATATATATATATATATATACATAAATATATATATATATATATACATAAATATATATATATATATATATCATACATATATATATATATATATATACATACATATATATATATATATATATATATACATACTATATATATATATATATATATCATATCATATATATACAGTGGTACCCCGGTTTACGATATTTTTTCATTCCAGAATGCTGTTCAAGTGCCATTACCAAACGAATTTATCTCCTTAAGAAAAGTTGTAAAATAGACTAGTCCTTTTAGACCCCCAAAATTACACTTACAAAAGCATTTAAAAAATAAACTTACATAAAAGGGTGAGTTTGGGGACCATCGTAAACCGGGTACCACTGTATATATATACATATATATATATACAGTGACCCGTTACGAGTCCCAAACTCACTATGAGTTATTAAATCTTTGAGTAATTTTGGGGGTCTAGGACTAGTCATTTCAACATTTCTTGGAGATAAATCGTTAGTAATGGCCTTACAGCATTCTGGAATAAAATATAATCGGTACCACTGTACATACATATATATATATATATATATACATACATATATATATATATACATACATATCAGATCATTATTTGGTTGTAGCTACAGTTAGAGTAAAAGGTAGATGGGACAAAAGGAAAATGGCAACAGCAAGTAAGAGAGAGGTAAAAGTGTATAAACTAAGGGAGGAGGAAGTTAGGGTGAGATATAAGCAACTATTGGCAGAAAGGTGGGCTAGTGCAAGTAGGAGTAGTGGGGGGGTTGAAGAAAGTTGGGATAGTTTTAAAAATGCAGTATTAGAATGTGGGGCAGAAGTTTGTGGTTATAGGAGGGTGGGTGCAGGAGGAAAGAGGAGTGAGTGGTGGAATGAAGAAGTAAAGGGTGTGATAAAAGAGAAAAAGGTAGCTTATGAGAGGTTTTTACAAAACAGAAGTGTTAGTAGAAGAGCAGAGTATATGGAGAGTAAAAGAAAGGTGAAGAGAGTGGTGAGAGAGTGCAAAAGAAGAGCGGATGAAAGAACGGGAGAGGCTCTGTCAAGAAATTTTGCTGAAAACAAGAAAAAATTTTGGAGTGAGATAAACAAGGTAAGAAAGCCTAGGGAACGAATGGATTTGTCAGTTAAAAACAGAGTAGGGGAGTTAGTAGATGGGGAGCTGGAGGTATTGGGTAGATGGCGGGAATATTTTGAGGAACTTTTAAATGTCGATGAAAAGAGGGAGGCGATAATTTCATGTACTGGCCAGGGAGGTACAACATCGTTTAGGAGTGAAGAAGAGCAGGATGTGAGTGTGGGGAGGTGCGTGAGGCATTACGTAGAATGAAAGGGGTAAAGCAGCTGGAATTGACGGAATCATGACAGAAATGTTAAAAGCAGGGGGGGATATAGTGCTGGAGTGGTTGGTATTTTTGTTTAATAAATGTATGAAAGAGGGGAAGGTACCTAGGGATTGGCAGCGAGCATGTATAGTTCCTTTATATAAAGGGGAAGGGGATAAAAGAGAGTGTAAAAATTATAGGGGAATAAGTTTACTGAGTATACCAGGTAAAGTGTATGGCAGGGTTATTATTGAAAGAATTAGAGGTAAGACAGAAGTAGGATTGCAGATGAGCAAGGAGGCTTTAGAGTGGGTAGGGATGTGTAGATCAAGTGTTTACAGTGAAGCATATATGTGAACAGTATTTAGATAAAGGTAGAGAAGTTTTTATTGCATTTATGGATTTAGAAAAGGCATATGATAGAGTGGATAGGGGAGCAATGTGGCAAATGTTGCAAGTGTATGGAATAGGTAGTAAGTTACTGAAGGCTGTAAAGAGTTTTTATGAGGATAGTGAAGCTCAGGTTAGGATGTGTAGAGAGGGAGATTACTTCCCTGTAAAAAGTAGGTCTTAGACAGGGTTGTGTAATGTCACCATGGTTGTTTAATATATTTATAGATGGGGTTGTAAAAGAAGTAAATGCTAGGGTGTTGGGGAGAGGGGTGGGATTAAATTATGGAGAATTAAATGCAAAATGGGAGTTGACACAGTTACTTTTTGCTGATGATACTGTGCTTATGGGAGATTCTAAAGAAAAGTTGCAAAGGTTAGTGGACGAGTTTGGGAGAGTGTGTAAAGGTAGAAAGTTAAAAGTGAACATAGATAAGAGTAAGGTGATGAGGGTATCAAACGATTTAAATAAAGAAAAATTGGATATCACATTGGAGAGAGGATTATGGAAGAAGTAAATGTTTTCAGATATTTGGGAGTTGATGTGTCAGCAGATGGGTTTATGAAGGATGAGGTTAACCATAGAATTGATGAAGGAAAAAGGTGAGTGGTGCATTGAGGTATCTGTGGAGACAAAAAACGTTATCCATGGAGGCAAAGAAGGGAATGTACGAAAGTATTGTGGTACCAACACTCTTATATGGGTGTGAAGCATGGGTTGCAAATGCTGCAGCGAGGAGGAGGCTGGAGGCAGTGGAGATGTCCTGTCTAAGGGCAATGTGTGGTGTAAATATTATGCAGAAAATTCGGAATGTGGAAATTAGGAGAAGGTGTGGAGTTACTAAAAGTATTTGTCAGAGGGCTGAAGGGGTTGTTGAGGTGGTTTGGTCATTTAGAGAGAATGGATCAAAGTAGAATGACTTGGAAGCGTATAAATCTGTAGGGAAGGAAGGCGGGGTAGGGTCGTCCTAGAAAAGGTTGGAGGGAAGGGGTAAAGGAGGTTTTGTGGGCGAGGCTTGGACTTCCAGCAAGCATGTGTGAGCGTGTTAGATAGGAGTGAATGGAGACGAATGGTTTTGGGACATGACGATCTGTTGGAGTGTGAGCAGGGTAACATTGTGGAAGGGATTCAGGAAACCAGTTAATTGATTTAGTTGGACTTGAGTCCTGGAAATGGAAGTACAATGCCTGCACTTTAAAGGAGGGTCTGAGATAGTGACAGCTGGGAGGGACTTTTCTCAGCTGTAGTATCTGAGCTCCTCTGCAAAGACAGTGATTATGTATGAGTGTGGTGAAAGTGTTGAATGATGATGAAAGTTTTTCTTTTGGGGATTTTCTTTCTTTTTGGGTCACCCTGCCTCGGTGGGAGACGGCCGACTTTTTTAAAAAAAAAAAAAAAAAACATATATATATATATATACATATATATATATAATATATATATATGTGTTTATGCACCTGGAGAAGAGAAAGTGTAGAAGAGAGAGAAGATTTTGGGAAATGTTGAGTGAGTGTGTGGGGAGTTTTGAACCAAGTGAGAGAGTAATTGTGGTTGGGGATCTTAATGCTAAAGTGGGTAAAAATGTTGTGGATGGAGTAGTAGGTAAATTTGGGGTGCCAGGGTAAATGTAAATGGGGAGCCATTAATTGAGCTATGTGTAGAAAGAGGTTTGGTAATAAGTAATACATATTTTATGAAAAAGAGGATAAATAAATATACAAGGTATGATATAGCACGTAAGGAAAGTATTTTGTTGGATTATGTATTGGTGGATAAAGGTTGATGAGTAGGCTTCAGGATGTACATGTTTATAGAGGGCAACGGATATATCAGATCATTATTTGGTTGTAGCTACAGTTAGAGTAAAAGGTAGATGGGACAAAAGGAAAATGGCAACAGCAAGTAAGAGAGAGTAAAAGTGTATAAACTAAGGGAGGAGGAAGTTAGGGTGAGATATAAGCAACTATTGGCAGAAAGGGGGCTAGTGCAAGTAGGAGTAGTGGGGGTTGAAGAAAGTTGGGATAGTTTTAAAAATGCAGTATTAGAATGTGGGGCAGAAGTTTGTGGTTATAGGAGGGTGGGTGCAGGAGGAAAGAGGAGTGAGTGGTGGAATGAAGAAGTAAAGGGTGTGATAAAAGAGAAAAGGTAGCTTATGAGAGGTTTTTACAAAACAGAAGTGTTAGTAGAAGAGCAGAGTATATGGAGAGTAAAGAAAGGTGAAGAGAGTGGTGAGAGAGTGCAAAAGAAGAGCGGATGAAAGAACGGGAGAGGCTCTGTCAAGAAATTTTGCTGAAAACAAGAAAAATTTTGGAGTGAGATAAACAAGGTAAGAAAGCCTAGGGAACGAATGGATTTGTCAGTTAAAAACAGAGTAGGGGAGTTAGTAGATGGGAGCTGGAGGTATTGGGTAGATGGCGGGAATATTTTGAGGAACTTTTAAATGTCGATGAAAAGAGGGAGGCGATAATTTCATGTACTGGCCAGGGAGGTACAACATCGTTTAGGAGTGAAGAAGAGCAGGATGTGAGTGTGGGGAGGTGCGTGAGGCATTACGTAGAATGAAAGGGGTAAAGCAGCTGGAATTGACGGGAATCATGACAGAAATGTTAAAGCAGGGGGATATAGTGCTGGAGTGGTTGGTATTTTTGTTTAATAAATGTATGAAAGAGGGAAGGTACCTAGGGATTGGCAGCGAGCATGTATAGTTCCTTTATATAAAGGGAAGGGGATAAAAGAGAATGTAAAAATTATAGGGGAATAAGTTTACTGAGTATACCAGGTAAAGTGTATGGCAGGGTTATTATTGAAAGAATTAGAGGTAAGACAGAAGAGTAGGATTGCAGATGAGCAAGGAGGCTTTAGAGTGGGTAGGGGATGTGTAGATCAAGTGTTTACAGTGAAGCATATATGTGAACAGTATTTAGATAAAGGTAGAAGTTTTTATTGCATTTATGGATTTAGAAAAGGCATATGATAGAGTGGATAGGGAGCAATGTGGCAAATGTTGCAAGTGTATGGAATAGGTAGTAAGTTACTGAAGGCTGTAAAGAGTTTTTATGAGGATAGTGAGGCTCAGGTTAGGGTGTGTAGAGAGGGAGATTACTTCCGGTAAAAGTAGGTCTTAGACAGGGTTGTGTAATGTCACCATGGTTGTTTAATATATTTATAGATGGGGTTGTAAAGAAGTAAATGCTAGGGTGTTGGGGAGAGGTGGGATTAAATTATGGAGAATTAAATGCAAAATGGGAGTTGACACAGTTACTTTTGCTGATGATACTGTGCTTATGGGAGATTCTAAAGAAAAGTTGCAAGGTTAGTGGACGAGTTTGGGAGAGTGTGTAAGGTAGAAAGTTAAAAGTGAACATAGATAAGAGTAAGGTGATGAGGGTATCAAACGATTTAAATAAAGAAAATTGGATATCACATTGGAGAGAGGGATTAGGGAAGAAGTAAATGTTTTCAGATATTTGGGAGTTGATTTTCAGCAGATGGGTTTATGAAGGATGGGTTAAATAAATTGATAAAGGGAAAAAGGTGAGTGGTGCATTGAGATATCTGTGGAGAAAAAAAACGTTATCCATGGAGGCAAAAAAGGGGAATGTACGAAAGTATAGTGGTACCAACACTCTTTGGGTGTGGCAGGGTTTTCAAATGCTGCAGAGGCTGGAGGCAGTGGAGATGTCCTGTCTAAAATGTGGGTTAAATATTATGCAGAAAATTCGGAATGGGGAAAATTAGGAGAAGGTGGGAGTTACAAAAAGTATTTGCCCAGAGGGCTGAAGAGGGGTTGTTGAGGTGGTTTGGTCTTTTTAGAGAGAAGGGATCAAAGAGAATGATTTGGAAAAGCGTATAAATCTGTAGGGAAAGGAAGGGGGGGAGGGGCCCAGAAAAGGTTGGAGGGGTAAAGGGGGTTTTTTGGGGGGGGGCTTGGACTTCCACAAGCATGTGTGAGCGTGTTAGATAGGAGTGAATGGAGACGAAGGGTTTTTTTGGGACATGACTAACGATGTTGTACCTCCCTGGCAAGTACATGAAATTACCGCCCCCTTTTTTCATCGACAAAAAGTTCCTCAAAATATTCCGCCATCTACCTTCCCCAGCTCCCCATCTACTAACTCCCGTACTCTTTTTAAACCCAATCCATTCGCCCCTAGGCTTTCTTACCTTGTTTATCCTAAAAAAATTTTCTTTTTTTCCCAGCAAAATTTTTTAAAGAGCCTCCCCCATTCTTTCATCCGCCTTCTTTTGCACTCTTTTCCACCTTTTTTTTACTCTCCTCTTTTCCACAACACTTCTGTTTTGTAAACCTCTCATAAGCTACCTTTTTTCTTTTATCACACACTTTACTTCTCATTCCCACCCCCTTTTTCTAGTGCACCCACCCTCCTATAGCCACAAATTTCTCCCCCACTTTCCCCAAATACTGCATTTTAAAACTATCCAAACTCTCTTACCCCACTATAAACTTGCACGGGCCCCCCCCTTTCTCCCCAATAGTTGCTATATCTCACCCTAAATTCCTCCTCCCTTAGTTTATACACTTCCTCTCTCTTATTTTGGTTGCCATTTTCTTTTGTCCCATCTGCCTCTTACTCTAATTTAGACAACCAAATAATGATCCAATATATCCGTTGCCCCCATAAACTTTCATCCTGAAGCCTACCCATCAACCTTTTATCCACCAATACATAATCCAACAAACTACTTTCCTTACGTGCTATAACCTTGTATATTTATTTTTCCCCTTTTTTTTATATGTATTACTTATTACCAAACCCCCTTTCACACATAGCTCAATTTAAAGGTTCATTTACATTTACCCTACCCAAATTTACCTACTACCTCCACAACATTTTTTCACTTTAGCATTAAGATCCCCAACCACAATTACTCTCTCATGGTTCAAAACTCCCCCCACACTCACCACATTTCCCCAAAAACTCTCTCTCCCCACTTCTCTCTTCCCCCAGGGTAAAACAATTATGAACCCACTTCTCACATCACTATTTTCCATAATCCTTGAATTTACATTTATATTCCCTTCCTGCCATAATGATTATTCCCAAATTATTGCCACTCCCCTTCTTTAAAATAATTTTGAAACCCCACCCAATCCCATTTATTTCTCCCCCCTGAAACTCTCCTACCCCCCCTTTAGCTTTGTCTCACTTAAGCCATCCAGCCCTTTTTATTCATAACATTTACAATCATCTCTTTCTTTTCATTCCCCAACATCACCACTTCAAACATCCCCCTTTTACGGGTTTTTTTCTTTTTTTTTATAAGCTATACAGGGAAAAGGGGAATTTTTCCATTTTAGTTGATTTTAAACACGCATGGTTACGGAGGAAGATTCTTATTCCACTTCCCCCTGGATATGAAAGGAAAAACAATGAACAAGAACTATTAAGATAAACTTAAAAAAACTCAGATGGTGTGTATACATAACGTGTACATGTTTGCGTAGGGCCTAGTTAAGTAGATATAAAAGACGTACCAAATCGTGCATGTTACTTTTTACGGGAAAGGGACAAAAGAGATTGTAAAAATGGGGAAGAAGTTTACTGAGTATACCAAAGTGTATGGCAGGGGTTTTTGAAAGAATTAAAGTAAGACATAAAGGGAATTGCCCAAAAGGAAGGAGGTTAGAATAGGAATTTAGATCAAGTGTTTACATTGAAGCCCAGCTCAAGTCTTGAATCTCTTAAAAAAAGTGGACCCCCCGGGTTACGTCATTTTCGTTTTAAAACGTTAATCTGTTTCCAAACAAATTTGTTCCCAAAAAATAATGTAAATTAAATTAGACTTTTAGACCCCAAAAATACACTTAAAAACTTACAAAAATAAACTTAAAAAAAGGGCGGTTTGAGCTAAAAAGGAGTCCATGTTTCCTTTTGCTCCCTCCAACAGCTCATAAGGGCCCAAAAAAACCATTCACCCCTTTTCACCATCTAACAGCCCACATGTCTTTAAATCCATCCCCTTAACACAAAACCTCTTTCTCTCCCTCCACCTTTTTTCTGGATGACCCCTCCCCCTCCCCAAAACCCATCATTTTATACACCCTCCAGGCCCCCCTATTTTGCTCCATTCTCTCAATGACCAACCACCCAAAACCCCTCCCCCCCTTGAAAAATTTTTAGAACTCCACACCAATTTCCATCTCACTTTCTCAAAAATTTTAAAACTGAAACATGACATCTCCCCTGCCCCAGCCTCCTCCTTGCTGCAGCATTTTCAACCCATGTTTCACACCATAAAATGTGAAAAAAATTTTTCTTTTCAAGAAAAATGTTTTGCTCCACAGATACCTCTATGCACCCCCAAAACCCTTTTTCCCTTCAAAAATTTTTTGGGGTTACCCAGCCTTCATAAACCCATCGCCAAAAAATCTACCCCCCAAAATTTTTAAACCCTTACTTCTTCCATACTTCCCCCTTTACACCCCTTTTTTCCTTTCTAAATTGTTTGATATCCCCCATCATTTTTCTTTTTTCTATGTTCATTTTAACTTTCTTCCTTAACCCTCCCAAACTCATCCCCAAACCCTTTTTCAACTTCTCTTTAGAATCTCCCAAAAGCAAAAACATCAGAAAAAAATAACTGTGTCAACTCCCAGTTTGCATTTGATTCCCTAATTTAAGCCCCCCCCCAAAACCTATCATTTTTTTTTTTCAACCCCATCTATAAACAACCATGGTGACTTTCCCCCGTCAAAGGGCCTATTTTTTCGGGAAAAATAATCTCCCCTCCTATACACCCTAACCAGCCTCACTTTCCTCATAAAAACTCTTTACAACATTTAGAACTTACTGAATATTCCATAACTTGGCATCTGCCATTGCTTCCCATCCACCTATCAATATGTTTTTTTAAATCCAAACAACAAAACTCTACTTTTTCAAAATTTTCAATTTTTTCCCCTTTTAACACTTTCTCACATTCCCACCCTTTTTAAAGTGTCCTTTTTGATTGCGTCTGCTCTTGTCTTACCTGTAATTCTTTCAATAATAACCCTCCCAAAAATTTATCTGGTACAGTGGAACCTCGGTTTTGGATGGTCTAGTTTGATGAAAACATATTTTAAAAATGTTTTTTGTTAATATTTTGGATGTCTGGAACAGAAATTGGTTTAAAATTATTTCTTATGGGAAATATTAAAAAAAAAATATTTTTTATGAGAAAACATTTTTTACAAAAAACTAGATATAAAACCAATATTTTTGAACTTTTTCCCCCAAATTTTTTTGCCTTTTGTCCCCCTTCCCCCTTTTATGATGGAACTATACACATGATTCCAATTCCTTTTTTTTCATACATTTCTGAACAAAAGTACCAACCACCCAAAAAAATATCCCCCCTGCTTTTAACCTTTTTGTCATGCTCCCATCAGTTCCAGGGGCCTTCCCCCTTATTCTACCCAATCCCCATGCCTTCCCCCCTCACATTCGGCCCCACAATCCTAAAAGATGTTATACCCCCCTGGCAATGATGAAATTCTGCCCTCTCTTCATCAAATTAAGGTTCCCAAAATTTCCCCCTCTTCCCAATACCTCCAACTCCCCGCTACTAACTTTCCCTTCTGTTTTTAACTGTCAAATCCATTTTTCCCTAGGCTTTTTCCTTTTTTACAATGTAAACATGTGAAAACATATGATTCATTTCGGTGATTCTTTCAGCAGTAGTCTCAACCTAACCTGCTGTATATAAGACCCCTTTTCTTTTTTTAGTAGTTAAAACATACAATCAATCAATTTACAAACAATTCTAGAGAAAAAAAGCATGGATAAGAACCCCGGGGTTTCATTTCATTTGTCATCCAAAACTAAAAAACCAGAAAGCATAAACAAAACAGTCCCATCTTCCCATTTGAACCCCCATGAAACTTGCATATTGTCAGCATAAAAATTATTATCAACCCTATAGGTATCCAACAGAAGGCTATAAGACACTAACATAAACAAAAAAATACCAGTCCAAACCCAGAGCCCGGGAAGCCACAAGAAAAAGGGGATGGCTCGGGGAGACCCCGTACCCTTTGAGGCCAAACTGAAAAGATCTCTTATCAGTAATATATGACAAGGTATCAAATAACCCAGTGAGGCCCCAAAAAAATTATTAATAATGCTTTCCCCAAAAACGTTCAGTACCAAATCATTATAAATTTACAAAAACAGTCTCAGTCAAACAATTAGTCTATAAAAAACTGAGCACATACTCTGCTCCCAAAACAGCAACAATTTCATAAACAGTAGATTTAATTTAGAAAAAAAAAAGATTAGCAACAGGATGATTGTCTAACACATTTTCCTGATTTAAAAAGGGGTTTTTAAAAAACAGGCAAATCAAAGCCTCCCCTTTACTAACTGTGGAAAACAATAATTCAATGATTTTAACAACAGGTTTAAACGTAAATCACTTTATATAGGGCAAGATCTTTTTAAAAATTTATAGGATCAATTCAGAATGTCTTATTAGAACCCATGATATACCTCAGAACTCCCCCTTCCTACTAAGTGGAGCAAATTGAGAAAAAAGGAAAAAAGTAATACATTAAAAATACCCCAACACAGAGAACTTTTACACATATCTGAGTTGAATCCAAAACTAAAAAATATACAGTGGATCTCGGTTCGACTTAATTGTTTAAAGGGTTTGAGTGCCGATACCAAACAATTTGGCCATAAAAGGGAAAATGTAAATTAGATTAATCTGTTTCAGACCCCCAAAATTCACTTACAAAAAAACTTACAGAAATACACTTTTTTAAAAATTTTCAGTTGGGGGGTGCTAAAAATAAAAGGACCCTGTACTTTTTTCACCAAAATATATGGTTTGAAATGTTTCAGTAATAAAAAAACCCGTATCTTGTTCAAAAATTTTTGGATTGATATAAATTAATACACACTGTGTCTGATACAGCAACACAATTGAACCCGGCACAGAGGATAATTTTACAACACTATGACCCAACTTATTGGCATGACCTACTTCTAGTATTATGCCCCCCGTGATGCTCCAACTGCTGTACCCCTTTCCCAGATTCTTATTTTTTACTTTAGAAAGATTCAGGCTAAATATGGAACACCTTCAGTCAAAAGGTACAGAATTAAAAAAAATTTTATCAATTCTTCAAGGTAAGGGA
>WNWK01001143.1:202500-319476 GCA_009830355.1 Cherax destructor | reverse complement strand
CAGTAAGACTTTTAGTCTTACTGAAGTTCATATATGGTAAATTCATATGGATACATTTTCACCTGGATTGAGGCATGGTTGTCTGATAGGTAACAGGGTTTGCAAAACTGGGGATAAATCAGAATGGGATGCATCAGAATTTGTCAACAGGGGTCAGTATTTTGCCTTTTGTTATTCACATTGTGAATATTCATTTTTCCTATGTGATTTTGCAAATAGCATTGATTTCAGGAATGTAACCAGCAAGATATAATGTCATCGGTTGTACTTAATATTGTGCCTAAATTATTTGATTTTTTTCATACAAACAAAGGAACACTGGCTCATACTAGGCAGGTCCAATTCGCACCTGCTTGTGTACTCGTCCAACATATTTAATGCTACCCAAAGTTCTTGCATCATTGATGCAACCTGGGAGTTTGTTCCACTTGTCTATAACACACTTGCCAAACCAGTACCTCCCAACATCCTTTTAAATCTAAATTTCTCCAACTTTAATCTTCCTGCAAATCCTGTCTTGATTAGATATTTTCAACATGCTGTTTATATCCCCCTTTAGTTATTCTTGTTTTCCACTTACAGTGGTCCCTCGGTTTTCGTGCATCTCCAAACTCGAACATTTATGTAAGTGTATTTTCGTAAGTGCTGTTGCAAGTGTATTTTTGGGGTCTGAAATGACTAACCTACGTGACATTATTTCTTAAGGAAGTAAATTCGTTCGGTAATGGCACTTGAGCAGCATTCTGGAACGAATTTTCGGCGAAAACCGAGGGACCACTGTATTTGCTTCAGTCTTACTTCCCCTAATTCTACACCTTCCTTTTCAAAGGCATAGCAAGTACAGTGCCTTCATCCTATTATTGTAGGACAGGTTTCTAGTACATGGACATCATCCTTTCTGCTAACTAGAACTAGTACCTTGCTGTGTGCATCAGGTACTTGTATAATTAATAAATTTAATCCATACTGTACAAGTACTCTTTAATAGTTAAATGTGATGAGTTTTTAATATTTACTTCTAAGTACGTAGTTTTATTTATTTCAGAATTGCAATAAAACGACAATTAGAAAAGGATTGTTTTAACTGACAAGGGAGATTATATGTTATTTTTTTAAGATAAAAATAAAACCAGCACAATGACTTCACGAAACAAAACCAAGAAGGAGGAAGAGAAGAAAAGGCAAGAGGAGGAGGCAGCTGCTCAGGTAAGACAACATATAATTAACTCTTGGTACCTGAACATCCTTATTCATGGCACAAATGAATCAACAAGGAGACAGTAGAACAGAAGGCAAGTGCATGTACAGTGGCTTGCCACTGAGGCCATCTTCAGCAATCTGCTGAAGAGTGTCTCGATAGTAAAATGAAGAACAGTGCGTGTCGTCTGTAAATATCTGTTTTGTCTCCATGTGGGTTAGTTTGTACCATTAACTAACGTTTATTACACGTCCATGATTTGAAGTAGTATTTAACATTGATCCCTTCCTTCCTTCCTTAGGGGTCCTTTGCTGGTGCCATGTAGTTTTTGTTACCAGCCATGAAAGTGCCATGGGTGTTCCTACCAGTACAGTATATTCTAGGGAATGCAGGGTTTTCTTGGTCAGCTGACCTGGCTTGTCCAAATTCAAATAGGAGAAATGCTTAAATGGGAAATTAGCAGTATTTTTTTTTTTAATTTGTTTAAAAAAAAAACATGAACTTAGGAAAGAAAGGGTATAAAATGCCATCATGATGGATAAAGACACAAGCAGTATAATGTGATCCTTTAATGACAACATTTTGCCCTCACAAAGCTTTTTCAAGTTGTAAAAGCCACTGTGTAGGCCAAGGCCGGGCTCTGGGAGTGGAAAAACTCGAAATTCATCAAAGTTATAATAAAAGCTTTCATTATACTGCATGTGTGTCTATCCACTGAACTCTGTAGCTTGGAAATTTCACTTAAAAGTTACTAAAGCAATAATCAGCTCAGTGATTTTTTGGCAAATTTCCTACTTTGAAAGAACCACGATAACACTTGTTCATTTTTATTTTAGGCATATGAGGAATTTGTTGCAACATTTGAAGAAACACCAGTACAAAAAGGAAAAGTATGGGTGAAGGCAGGAACCTTCGATGCTGGCTCAAGGAGTAAGTTTGCACTCATTTGAATGTTGCTGTATGTATGTCTTGGAGTGTTTAATCATATTTTACGACAGTACTGTAAAAACTGGAATTCCAGTTGCAGTTTGAAAGATTCATTGAAGTATCATTTTTCTTTAGTGAGAAAACTTGTTAATTTTTTTGTTCTGCTTTTTTTAACAGGCAAATTCTGTAATGTTATGTTGTTTTTCTATTAGAAAGGTTAAAAATACACTTCATTCACTTAGATCATATGTATAATAAGTAGGCATTACTCTGTATTTGATGAAGATGGGTTAAATATATATACAGACTGTAGTATCTAATATGCTTATAAATATCTGTGCTTGCCTGATAAAACACATGGCAAAGGGGTCTTGATCCAGGGAATTTGAGTTACTCTTCTCTTCCTGGATCAGACCTGATTTCCTCCTATTCCCCAGGTGCTGTGTGACCCCTTCTTTCGTTTATGATTTATAAGAGTATTTTTATTTGAAGCAAAATCTTGATTGGTGATTTTTTTCCCATTTTAGAGGAAGATACAAAAGAAAAGGGAAAGCTCTACAAGCCAACATCCAAACTAGCTGAGTTAGCTGAAAAATTCTCAAGTGCAGAGAAAGCTGCCCAATACCAAATCAATAAAGTAGACAGAGACAAGCCAGAAAAGCCTGGGAAAAAGAAGGAGAAAGATAAGAAGAAAAAGAGTAACCTGGAACTATTCAAAGAAGAATTGAAAATGTGAGTACTATAACTGTACTTTCAAGTTAAGTTCATCTTAGGGTGATGTTTATAACAAATAAAATTTTTAGTACTTTCTTTATGGCCATTATTACTTGTTATTCTTTTGTGTGTGTTTAAATGGTGTATAGTACACTAGGAAACCATAATGTATATATACAGTACAGTACAAATATTTTCATTTGTTAGCAACATTCAGTATTGTGTACACAAACATACTTTATATACACTAATAGGTATGTAATATACTGTTGGCACGAATCTCACAAGACAGTGATGGGGCGAGTGATAATGAAAGTGATTCTTCTTTTTTTGGTCACCCTTGTTTGGTGGGAAACAGCCAATTTACTTGTAAATATAAAAAAGGTACATTACAAAAGATAAGCTAAAGTTTGTGATCAAGTGGCTCTGGTGGTCTGATGGCTAAAGCTCTCGTTTCACACGGCGAGGGCCTGGGTTCGATTCCCAGCCAGGGCAGAAACATTGGTTGTGTTTCTTTACACCTGTTGTCCATGTTCCCCATCAGTAAAATGGGTACCTGGGTGTTAGTCGACTGGTGTGAGTCGCATCCTAGGACACTGACCTAATCTGCCCGAAATGCTCAGCATAACAAGGGACTTTCTATATAGTAGTATGTCACTGATGTCAGCTAGGCCTGCATACCATGTACATGTACTTGTAGTAAATAAAGATATTATTATTATTATTATAAGTTGATAAGAGTTCTGAGGCTGAAGGGTAAAAGGGAACATACTGTAGATTAAGAAGAAACAAAGGTGTACAATTTCTAAAATAATGGATTTTTGAGAGTTGCTTTTTGACTTGAACAATGCCTACAAATGTGATAATTTGCGAGGATAAATTTTCTCTATCTTAAGGCTTTTATTCAATATCTAGGATTCAAGAAGAGAGAGCAGAACGTCATCGTATCAAAAACATGTATCAGACAAGAGAATCTGGAAAGAGCAGTCGGTTTGAAGCACCAGAACCAAAAATACCTGGATTTCTTGGTATGGGTAAGTTTGTTTGTCCTCGATTAAGTGTCGGAGACCAAACAAACATTATTTATGTTTTAATCTCAATAGTGGGGGATAATTAATAATTTTTAAGTTACATCTAAGTCAAAAGGTGAGTAATTCACTGAAAGTCTGGCTTTGTAAAGAATGATACTGTTTGTTGGACTTTTAATGGTGGATTATAGTACATTGGACCCTCGGCTAACGATCTTAATCCGTTCCAGGAGCTAGACCTTTACCCGAAAAAATCGTTATTCGAAACCTTATTTCCCATAAGAAATAATGTAAATACAATTAATCCGTTCCAGACATCCAAAAATATTCACAAAAAATTAATTTTTTAAAGAATAACTATAGTTTTACATACAGAAAACACATAAATACTACATACAATATTAAATTTATAAATAAATATTGAAATAAACATTTAAAATAACATTTACTTACCTTTATTGAAGAGACTTGCTGGCATCTGGAAGATAGGGAGGAGGAAATAGGGAGGAGTTAGTTTTTGGAAGGGGAATCCCCCTCCAAAAGGACTTCAGGTAACAAGTCCCTCTCTGGGGTTACTTCCCTTCTTTTTCTTTTAATGCCACTAGGACCAGCTTGAGAGTCACTAGAACTCTTCTTAGAAAAATAACTGTCCAGAGTCCTCTGTTTCTGGTGCCTGTTTAACATTTTCCTAAAGTGCAACATGGCTCTGTCACTGAACTGGTTGCACAGATGGCTCATTTCAGCTTACTCAGGGTGGTTTTGTTCAACAAATGTCTGCAATTCAATCCACTTTGAACACATGTCCCTAAGCACTGAAGAAGGCACCTCCTTCACTCCCTCTTTCTCCTCCTGTGAAGCAATAACCTCAGCTCTGGTCTCATGCTGTTCCACTTCCAGCTCTTGCAGCTCTTCAGTTGTTAGCTCTACACTGTGGTCCTCCACTAACTCTTCCACATCCTCACCACTCACCTCCAACCCCAGGCTGTTCCCCAATGCCACAATATCTTCCACAACAGGCACAGGGTCGTCAGGGTCAGGGTCAGCCTCAAATCCTTCAAAATCCCTCTTTTCAACACAATCTGGCCACATTGGTCTCCAAGCAGAGTTCAAAGTCCTGGAAGTCACTCCCTCCCAAGCATTACCTATAAGGCCTATGCAGTGCACGATATTGAAGTGATCTTTCCAGAACTCTCTTAGGGTCAATGCAGAGGCTGAGGTTACATCAAAGCACCTTTGAAACAATGCTTTGGTGTACAGTTTCTTGAAGTTGGAAATGACCTGCTGGTCCATGGGCTGTATGAGAGGAGTGGTGTTAGGAGGCAAGAACTTCACTGTGATGAAACTAAACTTATCAGACAAAAAGTCATCCAAGTTGTGAGGATGAGCAGGAGCATTGTCCAGTACCAGGAGGCACTTGAGTGGCAATTTCTTTTCCAGGAGATATTTCTTCACACTAGGGCCAAACACTGCAGTCAACCATTCCACGAAAAAGTCCTTAGTGACCCATGCATTAGTGTTAGCCTTCCAATGCACACACAAATTATTCCTGTTAACATTGTGTTTCTTGAAGGCTCTGGGATTTTCTGGCATTGGCACACAACATGAGTTAGCCTGTCTTTCATAGGCTTGTGTCCTGGCAGTGCCTTTTCCTCCTTAGTAATGAAGGTCCTCTGGCATTTTCTTCCAAAAGAGGCCTGTTTCATCACAATTAAACACTTGTTGGGGGAGGAATTCTTCAGCCTCTACGAACCCCTTAAATTCACTCGCAAATTTTTCAGCTGCACGTTTGTCTGAGCTGGCTGCCTCACCATGCCTCACAACACTGTGTATGCCACTACGTTTCTTAAACCTCTCAAACCAGCCTCTGCTGGCTTTAAAATCACTCACATCAGCACTGGTTCCAGGCATTGTCTTGACAAGATCTGCGTGCAACTGCCTTGTCTTTTCACAGATTATCGCCGTGGAAATACTATCACCTGCTATCTGTTTTTGATTGATCCACACCAGCAATAACTTCTCACCGTCATCCACTGTTTTCGATCTTTGTTTCGTAAACATATCAACCCCTTTTACAACATTAGCTTCCTTGATTTCTTTTCTCTTTGCCAGGATAGTGGTGATAGATTTTTTTTTCCGTACATCCTGGCAAGCTCACCCACACGTACGCCACTCCCATATTTTTCAACAATCTCTTTCTTCAGTTCGATGGTGTTCCTCACTCTCTTTACCACAGGGGTGCCACTAGGAAGCTTCTTTGGACCCATGGTGACTTATTTCACAGTGACAATCACTAAACCACCAAAAAAGACACCAAATGTATTGTGAATGTTTGAAAGAGCACGCTGGGTATTGTTCACTCAAGTGTAAACAATGCTGGACTGGCGTCCTGGGAGGAGGCGCGGAAGCGCAGAGCGGGCAGACAGGTCTTGTACGTATTGCTAACCGAGTAAATATCGCTACCTGAGAAAAATATTGACCGTAAAAAGCAACCGTTAACCAAACAAATTGTTATCTGGAATGATCGTTAGCCGAGGGTCCACTGTAATCTAGTTTTGAACCTCCCTCCCCCCTTTTTTTATTTACATTTGTTAGTTTGTTTTTAAATTACCAGTTCTTGCTTAATGTGCCTTTTACTCAAGGTTTATGGCCGAATTTTTATATTTAACATGGTATTTTTCTTTTTTGGTGTTTTTTTTTTCTTTTTAGCAAATGTTTTTACAGTTTGAGCACTTGTGCAATGTCCACCAGATTTTTTTTGTTTTTGCTGATCATTGTAAAACATCCTCTGATACTATGTGGTGATCATTAGTTTCTTAAATGGAGTGGAAAGCCTACCATCACATTTTGTGATATTTATTTTTTTTACTGGAAAAACTGGCAAGTCAGTTGATAGTCTCACACAAACAGCCAAAAGCTTCTCCCAAGCCAAGAGAAATTTTCTCATTTCTTTCTTCAGTGAGAGACTGACATTAGGCAACAAAATAAGGTATGAAGTTGCAAGACTAAGTCAATGGGGCTAATATGGCTAAAGAAAGAACCCCAGAACTGTAAGAGGAAATGAAAAAGTTGTAGATCATGTAAGAGGAACACTGAGAGAGGAGCTTGAGGGAAAGTTCAATTCCCTTTGAAAGGAGACTGGCAGTATACAACTCAGCAAGGAAAGAGGTTGCAGAACAAGTGAAATGTTTTTTTTTTTTTGGCAAAAGATCCTTAAAAAAATATTATTTTTTCTTATGAAATGATATAGAATCTTATCTTGATAGTAATGATACCAAAAGTACGAAATTTGATGTAAAACTTACGGAATTACGCTCTCTTGTAGTGGTCTCGGCAATATTTACGAATCAACGATTTTGCCTACTTTGAGCTCGATTTTCGGCCAAACTCAGCTAGTCGACCAAACTCAGCTATTTCGCTAGAACTCCATTTGTTCTATCGATTGGGTACAAGAAACCACCCATTTACTGATTTCAACTACCCAATAAAGTGATCAAAAAATGGTAATTTGGCCAATTTCGTACACAATTCAAGTAAGGCCAATTTCAAAATAGGGTCCAGAATTAACAGTACAAACATTCGTAGCACTAAAATAAAATTTTCTCTGTTCATTAGTTACGTCTCCAGGCCCTCTTATATTATGCTAGCTTTCCATTTTTAATTTTTATTCACACACAAAAAAATAGAAGATTTACTGTTATGCAGACTACTGCATTATTGTAAAAATGGTATAAATAATATCATTTGTGAAAGCAAAAATCGAACATTTCCGATACTTTGAGTTCAATTTTCAAGGTACGTTTAGTCTGAAAACCATTCAAAATCATCTCTATTTCTGTAATATATCTTCCATTGGTAGAGTTATTATTGAAAGAATTAAGAGTAAAACAGAAAGCAGGATAGCAGATGAACAAGGGGGCTTTAGGAAAGGTAGGGGGTGTGTAGACCAAGTGTTTACAGTGAAACATATAGGTGAACAGTATTTGGATAAGGGTAAAGATGTTTTTGTGGCATTTATGGATTTGGAAAAGGCGTATGATAGGGTAGATAGGGGGGCAATGTGGCAGATGTTGCAGGTGTATGGAATAGGAGGAAGGTTACTGAAACCAGTGAAGAGTTTTTATGAGGATAGTGAGGCTCAGGTTAGAGTGTGTAGGAGGGAAGGGGACTATTTCCCAGTAAAAGTGGGCCTTAGACAAGGATGTGTGATGTCACCGTGGTTGTTCAATATATTTATAGATGGGGTTGTAAGAGAAGTGAATGCGAGGGTCTTGGCAAGAGGTGTTGGGCTAAAAGATAAAGAAGCAAATACAAAGTTGCTTTTTGCTGATGACACTGTGCTTTTGGGAGATTCTGAAGAGAAGCTGCAGAGGTTGGTGGATGAATTTGGTAGGGTGTGTAAAAGAAGAAAATTGAAAGTGAATATAGGAAAGAGTAAGGTGATGAGGATAACAAAAAGAATAGGTGACGAAAGATTGGATATCAGATTGGAGGGAGAGAGTATGGAGGAGGTGAATGTATTCAGATATTTGGGAGTGGACATGTCGGCGGATGGGTCTATGAAGGATGAGGTGAATCATAGAATTGATGAGGGGAAAAGGGTGAGTGGAGCACTTGGTCTGTGGAGACAAAGAACCTTGTCCATGGAAGTAAAGAGGGAATGTATGAGAGTATAGTTATACCAACGCTCTTATGTGGGTGTGAAGCATGGGTGATGAATGTTGCAACGAGGAGAAGGCTGGAGGCAGTGGAGATGTCATGTCTGAGGTCAATGTGTGGTGTGAATATAATGCAGAGAATTCGGAGTTTGGAAATTAGGAGGAGGTGCGGGATTACCAAAACGATTGTCCAGAGAGCTGAGGAGGGGTTGTTGAGGTGGTTTGGACATGTAAAGAGAATGGAATGAGACAGAGTGACTTCGAGAGTGTATAAATCTGTAGTGGAGGGAAGGCGGGGTAGGGGTCGGCCTAGGAAAGGTTGGAGGGAGGGGTAAAGGAAGTTTTGTGTGCGAGGGCTTGGACTTCCAGCAAGCATGTGTGAGCGTATTTGATAGGAGTGAATGGAGGCATATGGTTTTTAATACTTGACGTGCTGTTGGAGTGTGAGCAAAGTAACATTTATGAAGGGATTCAGGGAAACCGGCAGGCCGGACTTGAGTTCTGGAGATGGTAAGTACAGTGCCGGCACTCTGAAGGAGGGGTGTTAATGTTGCAGTTTTATAACTGTAGTGTAAAGCACCCTTCTGGCAAGACAGTGATGGAGTGAATGATGATGAAAGTTTTTCTTTTTCGGGCCACCCTGCCTTGGTGGGAATCGGCCGATGTGTTAATAAAAAAAAAAAAAAATCTTCCATTCTATCAAATGAGACAAAGAAAATGAGTATACAACCATAAATACCATAGGAAAATACACCACAAAGTCGGTGTTTTAAACCAAAAACACGGTCGGAGTTTTTTTTCCTCATGCACTCCGTGCTGCAGGATTTTTTTTATACTGCGAACGCTGATCACTAGACCCATTGGGTGCATAATAAAGATATCAAACTAAAAAAACTAGACCCATTTTATCACATGTAGGCCTACCAGCTTTCTCTCACAAGAGTGGAAGCCGCTAGAAATTTGACGTAATATTACGTGACCAACACTGGCTTGCAAGCCGTAATATTACGGGACCAACAGTGAAAGGGTTAAAGTTGAAAGAGTCATTGAAAATTGGAGACCATGAAGAAAATGAGATGGAGGACACTATGGGCAGAAATAATGAAGGAAGGAGAGGGAGCATATGAGATTTTATCGATTAGGTGCATAGAAGAGGACGAGATAGTGCGGATGTCATATTTTCAGAGAATCAAGAATTTCTTCCACTGGATATAACTCCTGCTCAAACTAACTTTCTAGTCTTGTATAGCTCAGGACAGGATCCTACGACAGAAAAATGTACCCAAGGACCACACAGCACTACAGTTATGTACCTGGATTGGGACAGGACAGGACAGTGAAATGGGCAACAGATGAAAGGAGTAAGTGAAAACCCATGAGGCAAGAAAAGAAGCAAATGAGGTGCTAGGAGGAAAGAGTACCCAAACTCAAGGAAAGGGGATTTAAAACAGAGGGCAAGTGAAACATAGGAGTGGTCCGAGTATGTGATTAATAAACAGAGGAAATGTTGCTCTAGTGGCTGGAATACCTACTGTTTTTAAATTGGAATTTATTTAATTTTGTGTAAAATTGGCCAAATTCCCAATTTCTGTGCACTTTATAGGGTAGTTATGATAGTTGAATAGGTGAGAAACAGATACTCTGGGATACATATGGATGTTAAAGACAGATGAGACCAATGGGATGTCAGAAATATTTCTTTCTGAGTGGTCGGGAAGTGGAGTGATCCTGAAGGCTCCGTATCTAGTTTTAAGAGCAGGTATGATAGGCCTCATGAAGCTAGAAGAGTGAATCTGGCAACAGCGAGTAGAGAGGTGGAGTCAATAGCTAGGACGACCCCTGCAACCACATGCGAGTGTGTACTTATATTTGAGTACAATATTTCAAAATCTGCCTGTTGGGGTGCTAAATTGCTTCATCCATTATAATAGTCTGCAGTGATGGAGACTTAGAATTCACATTTGTGTTAGGGAACTATGACAAATTTGTACTTGTCTTTGCATACTACATACAGTAAATTAGACTTGTCATGTCATTCCATGACTTGAGTTAATTATACTGTGATAGTCATTCATATACGTATTGAAATATCACTTGATGCTTATTAATTCTCTTAAGAAATAATATAGCAAGACATATCCTTTTAACCTCTCCCAAGGAGACTTTCCAACATTTATTCCAGTGACTAGTAGACACTTGAAGGTTGATTTCATTGATATATAACTGATAGCTAGAAATGTCCTAAATTTTTGTGCACTTTTAGAGCAAGTTAAATAAATGCATGTCTCCCCACAAATCTAGATCGATGTGACTCATTGGTATTTCTTTCTTTTGTCTTATATTACTTACTATTGCTTGTAAAACTCAATAAAGTCACAAGGGAACATGTTGCTGTATGATTGGCACTTGTGCATTTTTTCTCAGCAGAAGTGCTTTTGGTTGTTGTGTGGAAATACCATATGTAAAGGTATAGCAGCTTGGATAATCATTAAATTTTGGATGAATTTGTCTTAACTGTTTTAATAAATAACTCCTAAAAAAAAAGTACATTAGCTATTTAAACAAAAATGTTCTTTTAGTTTGCAAAGGTAATAGCTGGGTAAAACAACTACAGTGGTACCTCGACTTACGATATTTTTTCATTCCAGAATGCTGTTCAAGTGCCATTACCAAACGAATTTATCTCCTTAAGAAATGTTGTAAAATAGACTAGTCCTTTTAGACCCCCAAAATTACACTTACAAAAGCATTTAAAAAAATAAACTTACATAAAAGGGTGAGTTTGGGGACCATCGTAAGTCGAGGTACCACTGTATAATTATTTAATTTTTTCTGTTGCTTTTTTTTTTTAGTTGAAGCCATTCTTGGCTTTGAGCTGAAAGGAGACATATTGGCTTTAATTAATTCTAACTTTTAAGCAATTTATTAAACATAATGCTTTATTTATGTGGTCATATTAATAAAAATTAAAATTTGTCACTTTAGTTCATTAAACTTTTAAAAAAAATACTTATTCACATTTTTCAAAAATGAGTTATAATACACAGAAATTAATGATTTCATTTTTTTATATCCTTTGGAAAATGTTGTAATGTGACTTTTTTCCAATAGATGACCCGAAGATTGGAAGTTTTGATCCAGGGGACCCGACGACAACTAATTTATATCTGGGAAATTTAAGCCCCAAGGTTAGTTGGTAAAATTAAATATTAGTTTATACAGTACCCTGAGTCATGAAAAGCTGTTGCATATTAGTGTCAGATGCACAAAAAAAAGTGTGGTAATGCATTTTGAGGATTGATCTGGCATTCAGAGTACAGTATTTCTGTGATCATTATTAACTCTGTTAGTTGGGATAACTTATAGCATCATCCTAAGTTTTTAAGTAAGTATTTTTGGTATCCTTTAATCATGCTTTTGTGGATTGAATTTCAACTTAAAATAATACATGCTATACTGTAATACACATTGCCCCTAATTCTGATGCCTTGTTGAACTGATGAGCAGGGGTAACTTACCCTGACCCCCCCCCCAACCTTCATTAATCTGTCCCATTGATCGGTTAATTGTCAGTGCAACCTAACTGGGTCATGCTAGGTGTTCATTTTCAGCACACATACATGAGTGCATTAAATAGGAATGAGTGGAAGTAAAATTTTATGGCTTAATGTGCTGGTGAAGCAATATTTATGAAGGGATTTGGGGAAACTGGTTAGCTAGATTTGAGTCCTGGAGATGGAAGTTCAGTGACTGCACTCTGCAATAGGGATGGAGGATGTTGCAGTTTGCAAGGCCATCTGAATTGTCATATCAGCATCATTTAGAAAGACAAGTGATTGACTGAGTGACGGTGAAGGTATTTCCTCTTTTTCGTGTTGCTCTACCTCAGTAGGAGATGGCTGGTTAAAAAAAAAATTAAAACTAGTATTTGTTGGCTGCTATTTGTACTTTTATTTTCCCCTCCCATTTTTATGCCTTGTTTTTCCTCCATTCTCTCCATTTTGGATGCATTTTGTCTTGATACAGCCAGGAATATCAACATTTTTTTTATCTTCGGTGAGCAATACATGTGCGACACTATGTACTTAAGTATCAACAAAAAAGATAACCTAGTGTTGCACAGGTCTTGCCCATTAACTCGTTGGTATTGTATACCATTTATATTAAGGATTTTTTGTTTTGTGTCAAAAGTTTAGTTGATAGCAATTGCCATTTGTATGTTTAAGATGCTCTTTTTACTTATGTGATAACTAAACCAGCTTGTGGAATTCTTTGATAAATCTCATGTTTATCATCTAGGGCAAATATATTAATTGTAATTAATGAGGATACATTCTTTGTTCACCTTGATAATCAACTAGAGGGTTGGATTCTTGTAATTAATTTTACAATATTGGTATTGCATTTTTCAGATTACAGAACAACGACTAATGGAATTATTTGGGCGTTATGGACCTTTGGCATCTATAAAGATAATGTGGCCAAGAACAGACGATGAAAGAAATAGAGGCCGAAATTGTGGTTTTGTTGCTTTTATGAACCGGAAAGATGGAGAAAGGGCGTTGTCAGCTCTAAATGGTAAGTTGTAACTACTTAACTTATGAATTTGTAATTACCTACTTGCATTTGCAGGAGGATGTTTGATAAACTCTGAGGGTGTGTACTTGTATTTTATTTAGCTATTACCACTTGCCCTGCCTTGGCAACAAACAGCTGTTGACCAAAAATGCCATCCAATTTGAAAATTGTTTCTCGCAATAAAAAATTAATACAGTGGTACCGGTTTCATGGTCCCCAAACTCACCCTTATTGTATTTTAATGCTTGTAGTCTAATTTGGGCTAAAGGAAGTCTATTACAATTTCTTAGAGATAAATTGTGAATGGCATAGCATTCTGATGAAATATCAAACTCCCTTAATGTCTGATTTAATATAATTTTAACTTGTATTCACACAGGCAAAGATATTGATGGATTTGAGATGAAGCTCGGTTGGGGAAAAGCTGTTCCCATTCCCTTGCACCCAATTTACATCCCTCCAGCTCTTGTTGAGTTGACTTTGCCACCACCCCCTTCTGGTCTGCCCTTTAATTGTCAACCTGATAAGCGAGATAGAGATAAAGTAAGTTATCTAACCTATTTTGTTTGAATGTTAGGTTTAGAATAATAGCTTAAAGAATCAAATATTTATTTAAAATCCATGAAAATGTAATCATAGATCATACTAAAACATGAAAGAATGACGAGTAATAGAATGGTTGAACAGACAGTACTGGTTAGTCATGAAAGAGAAAGGACTGGACAAATATAGTAAGGGTATGAGTCAAGAGACTTCCAGAGATTCAAATAAGGAAGTTCTAAGTGGTAGAGGCTTGAACATCCAGCAGGCAGGTGTGAGCATGTTAAAATTAGGCAGGAGATGAACAGTTTTTAGAGCTCGATGTTCAAAGTAAAATTTGACAGCATTCAGGGAAACTAGTTAACTAAACTTGAGCCTTGGAGGTGAGAACTAAAGTGCCTGCATTGTGGAGGAAGAGTGGGAATGTTACTGTTCAGAGGGTTATCTGAATTGTGATTTCTTCACATTTTTGGCAAGACGGCCATTGAATGTAGCTTTTTGGGGGGATTTTGCTCTTGGCAGGAGATTACTAATGTAGCATAGATCTAGGTGAAATACCAGAGACCTTAAAGAATGCAGACATAGCTCCTTTGCATATAAGGGAGGTAGTAGTGCACTAGCCAAAAATTACAGATTAATAGCTCTAACATCCCACATCATAAAATTCTTCAAGAGTGATGAGAAGCCTAATTACAAATTTTATGAAACAGCACAATCTGCATAACCCAAACCAGCATCATTTAAGAACTGAATATCATGCCTGCTACAACTACTAAACTACTATGACAGAATTATGGAGGTATTGGAAGAAAACCAAAACACAGATGTGATATACACATATTTTGCAGGGTGTTTGACAAATTGTAATGCGATTATGGGGTGAGTGCACACAAAATGAGAGCCATAGCATAACAGGGAAGGTAGGCAAATAAATTTTCAGGTTTCTAATACACAGAATGCAAAGGGTAATACAGAGCAAAATTCAGCATCAATGAGGTAAAAGATGCAATCAGTCCATCAACCTATGGAGATGAACTATTCTCCAGGCAGAGGGACTAACCACCTCAGTCTTCTGTACTGTTTCAAGGTTGATGGACTGATCACATCATCTTTACCTCGCCTCTACTTCTGTTGTGTCCATATTTAGTCTCTTTTGTATGTGACTGATTCCAAGAAATAGCCAATAAAACCATAAAAAAAACTATGAAACACCTCAAAATTCTTTATTTTATACTTAAGGCCAGAGTAACGTTAGCTCTTCCCATCATGCACTGTGTGGGACAGGATTTTTATATTGTACACGCTCACCACACAGACCCATTCTCTTGTGTCTAGGCAAATTTAACGTTTGCAGCATATTTGAAGATGCTGTGCTTAAGACGTAGATCTACATGAGTGATGCTGATGTCCATAACATAGATCCACATGGGAAACACTAAAAGGGTTAAATAAAATCAGTGAGACTAGATGAAGTATACTATAATCATGCAGAAGAACTATCTGCTCTTGAAATTTTAGAAGAATTTGATTTCAAAGTACTAAACTGGTAAACAATCTGAAAACGGCTAACATATGCCAGTGTGCTAAAAAAAAAAGATGGGGGTGGGGCCTTTACATTTTGGAAGGTTAGGTTAGGTAAAGTTCGTCAGGAAACAGGACAGTTTTTTTTGGAAGAAGTGGGTAAAACTCATCCTAGAACAAAAATCTAATGACTGTAAAATAGTTTGGTTCCAATCGGCAAATTTCTGTATGTATACGTATTGTATCAAATCTAATATAGTGCATCCTCGACACAACAAGCAATAACCAGGTTATGATGGTTACTGCTTTTCAAAGGAGCGTTTGTACAAAAAGAAAAACAAATATCTGGAGGAATAACTGTTTTTCATACGTATATCAGAACTAAGTCACTTGTGTGGGTTTAGTTTTTTTGTGAATTTAGTGGTACAGTATTAATAATCTAAATGTGAATTTTCATTTATAGCATATTACGAAAAACATGGCATCAGTAGTTGAAAGGTCTAAGGGTGATTACAGTTTGTAGCCACTTGTGTTGTACATAGATCTGGTACTCTGTATATCTAGGAATAAGATCCCTGTAGTGTATATGAATTTGGTTCAGTTGTTTGTGTTGCTTAAGGGCTTGGGTTAGCATAGTCATACTTGAGGCCACATTATATATGATTCTGCATATACGCCTTCCACTTATTTTTATTTTGTCATGTAATAAGGTTTGTCACATAAAAAAAAATTGAAATACTGTATAGTACAAATTCTCATGAATTGTTTACAAATATGTGATAAAGATCAACTGTTAGATACTAGATCAGTCTATATAATTTGTTCTTGCTACTACTGCTGCTTCCAGATTCCACCAGTTGGTACACCACTCCCAACAGAAGGAGAAAAGAAAGAGGAAATGGACAAGGTATTACCTGACAACTTTGCATGCCCTATGTTGTCGTGGGTCAGTTTTGTAGATTTTAATGGGCAATCAGAATGCAGAAAACTTTTTTAAATTTTTAGTCAATTTAAATATATTTGAATTTAGAAAGCATTGCAAATGCATCCCATTCTTTTCTTGTCTATTGAATAGTTAATATAAATTTTCAACATGATTGATTGTCTTGGTTGATTAGGTCAATAAACAATACTGTACTTTGAAAGCATAGAAATTAATAGTGATTTAAGTTTGATAATTAATGATCTTGTTAATATTTTATACAGGACTCATATTAAAATGATAGAGTAGATATATTTATATGCCTCATAGTAATTTACTTTTACAGTCAAGAGGCTAAAACCCCCCCCAAAAAAAATGGAATTTTATATTGTAAATATTTCGTTCGGGATATTAAAGTTACCAAAAATATTTTACTAACAGCCCTGTTTCCTATTGTCTATCATCATAAGTAACATAATCTGCTTGCAATAACTTTTTTTTATGAAAGAGGGGAAAAAAAGATTAATAATACATGTGATTAAAAAGACCAATCCATCTGTTATCTTTGTTGCTGCTCTATTCCTACAGATTTTACAAAGGGCTGTTGTCAAAGTGGTTATCCCAACAGAAAGGTAAAGAGAGAACCCGTCTTAGTTTGTTTACCATCTCAACCGGCTTCCCTGCCCAATGGTAAGTCTGTTCCAATACACCCTGCCAGTTGTCATATTTTTTGGGAATGCATCATTGCAATGCTCTATGGAACATGAGTTCCTATTATGTATGGAGCTTTTTTTTTTTTTTTTTTTTTTTTTTGTACCAAGAACCTGGGATAAGGGCCCCCTTGACCCAAGGTAAGGTTTGGAACACAACTGGCAGGGTAAATTAAACTAGACTAATTGGACTGTGGGCCTCTTTATTTGTATTGGGGAAGATACATTTTCAGAAACCCTGAGATGATATGCTGCAGCTATGAAGACGTAGCAGATGTCCTGTCGGTGGATACTGCAGCTAAGTTGTGGATATTCCTGAATGATGTGCCATCAAAGCCTTGCTAATTATTTTTTAATCCAAAAGAACTTACCATGGATCCCCTTGGATCAACTAGAAATTTTTAATGTTTTTCCAGGCAGATGAACACGAGAAGTTAGGATAATGTGGGTTACCACACAATCTATCCCTTACAGCCATCTGTTCCTCCTGATGTCTACTTAGCGGTTCTGGAGATGAGACCATGTGTTGGCAGGGATGTAGCACCAGAGGCGGCACCAGCCATCGGCTTATTTACAACGCGTGTGCTGTACTTAGATCAGCATATGCCTTTTTTGCAGCTTGGAACTGATATTATATTGGGAGGGGTTGTCAGGGTCACCCATAAGTCTATCCCACAGCTTCAACGAGCCATCTGCCGTGGTGGGTGAGAACTACATCCGGGTCAGCTGGAGCTGACCTCACTTGGCCTTTCTCTCCCAGTGGGGACTCCCAAAGACTCCCAACCAGTGCAAACTGATGCAGTGACTTCCCTAGTGAACTTGTGGACATGTTTCATGGGTCATCTATCTTTGGGCCTGTATTTGTCTGGGCCCCTCTTAGCAACAGTTATAGGTACAAAGAAGGATATTCTAGTTCAAATGTGACTATAGCACTCAACAATTACCTGTCTAATGTGAAACATAAGAACTCAGAAGAGTAAATACCAACTTTCCAGTCACTATTTGTGCCATGAAGAATACCATGTTCTTCTATACCAGCTAACAGGTAAAACTCTTGTGTTTTTCTCTGATTTGAGTTCGAGAAAGATCAAGAATTTAGACAATTTTAGGTTCTTTAAGTGGACGGACTTGGGTTTGAGGATCTTAGGTTGAGCATTGGTTGCAGGATGTATTATTCATCAAGTAATCTTATGTGCAGTAGACTCTAAATAAGTTCTTTAGTATTGATAATAAAATTAGTTTGTATTTTAATATCAAGGAGATCATTAGTTTTCTGCCACGTACAAAACAAATGTTTTAATAAGAGTTGGCTGCAATCTTAGTGTGTTTGATCCTTTGTACATTTAATGGAACAGTCTTCAGCTTTGTTGATGTGTCACTTGATTTTTATTTTGCATGTCACTAGATAAATGCATCAAGTTTTATTTATGTGTAAACTTTAAGTAAAATTATCTTTATTTGTTAATCAAGACAAAGTAATTTGAAAGATAGCATTTAAAAAGGAACAAAATAGTTTCATGCACAGTAGCTTTATTTACATGAAATAAATTAGGCTGTATCTTAAGGTAATAGTATACAGTATTAGAGGTGTACATTTACACCAGTGGTTTCGTTGTTAGCCATTTGTATTTTGTAACACTTCTATTTCAGCCAACTGATGATGACATCTAGTGCATTAACTTTTTCATATAATTATTATTATTATTATTATTATTATTAGTTATATGATGTTGCTACCCATAATTGACATATCTTTTATTTATGATTTTGTTTGCTAAATTTTATAGTTGCCTTTTTCTCAATTCTGTAGTTTATTTTTCACTACAAAGCACTTTTTTTCAAATGTCCACTGTGGGTAGAAAATATAATTCATGCCTATATTTCTCTATGTAAAATATTTAAAAGAATTTTAATGTCTTTAAGTAATGTTTTTAATATATTAATTTTTATATCCCAACAGATCGTTACTACAACTTATTCATCGCACTATAGAATTTATTGTACGTGAAGGACCAATGTTTGAAGCCATGATTATGAATAGAGAAATAAATAACCCAGATTTCAGGTAATTTTTGTTTTAAGACACTCGTAATGTTTGTTATATGCAATGACACTTGTGCTTTGGTGGTAGAAGTGAACTTGGTTAAATATGAAAATAATTGTTTTGCCTTTATTTTCCTAAACTGAGCAATACAAAAGTATTAAGATATTAAGAAGTTTTACTTGCAAGGGCTTTTTTGCAGGGAAAACTTCTTAATAAATGTCCTAATACTGCTTTTGTCTTACTCTTGTTCTTTGACATTCCAAAGCATCTCAAGGAGAATGCCAATGAAGAAAGCAGTTTTGGGTGATAACATAAGAAAGAAGGAGCACTGCAGCAGGCCTACTGGCCTATGTTAGTAAATACTATTGTGGTGAGATGCAGACAACTGCTACTAATTGGAAAAGTGTTTTTCTCATGTTTGCTTTATTATACATAAGAACATAAGAAAGAAGGAACACTGCAGCAGGCCTACTGGCCCATGCGAGGCAGGTCCAAATCTCCAACGGCTTAAGCCAATGCTCCGACCCAGCCAGGTCAGGTTACATTCACTTAAGGAAGGAGCACTGCATCTGACCTAGTAGCACAGGACCAACTCTCACCCAACCGTACCCACTCATATAATTATCTAGCCGACCACCTGGTCAGGTCACTTCCACTTAAGGAATTAGTACAGCTACTGACCTGGTAGTACAAGCTAGTCAGGTCCAAACTCACACCCACCCACACCCACCCATGTATTTATCTAACCTATCTTTAAAACTACACAACGTCTTAGCATCTATGACGGTAATCGGGAGTTTGTTCCACTCATCCACAACTCTATTACCAAACCAGTGCTTTCCTATATCCTTCCTGAATCTGAACTTTTCCAACTTGAAACCATTGCTGCGAGTCCTGTCTTGGCTGGATATTTTCAGCACGCTATTTACATCCCTTTTATTTATTCCTGTTTTCCATTTATACACCTCAATCATATCCCCCCTAATTCTACGCCTTTCTAGAGAGTGCAGATTCAGGGCCCTCAGTCTATCCTCATAGGGAAGATTTCTGATACATGGGATCAACTTTGTCATCCTCCTTTGTACGTTTTCCAGTGCATTTATATCCATTCTGTAATACGGTGACCAGAACTGTGCCGCATATTCTAAATGAGGCTTAACCAAAGATATATAGAGTTGAACAACCTGAGGACTTCTATTATTTATACTTCTTGATATGAAGCCAAGGATTCTGTTAGCTTTATTGCGAACACTTATGCACTGTTGTCTTGGCTTCAGATTACTACTAACCAGAACTCCTAAATCCTTCTCGCAATCACAAGTAATAAGATCTACATTATTCAGCTTATATGTGGCATGGTTACTGTCCTGCCCAACATTTAGAACTTTGCATTTGTTTACATTAAACTGCATCTGCCACTTCTCCGACCACTGCATCAGTCTATTCAAATCATCCTGGAGTGCTCTAATGTCCTCATTTGAATGAATTGGACGGCCTATTTTGGTGTCATCAGCAAATTTACTTATGTTACTATTTATTCCCTCATCTATGTCGTTTATGTAAATTGTAAACAACAGGGGCCCAAAACTGACCCCTGTGGAACACCGCTTGAGACGCGCCCCATTCTGATTTCTCTCCATTTATGCAAACTCTCTGCTGCCTATTAGTCAACCATGCCTCTACCCAGGAAAAATTTCTCCTCCTATTCCGTGTGCCTTAAGTTTCCTCAGTAGCCTCTGATGTGGAACTTTATCGAAAGCCTTACTGAAGTCCATATACACAATATCATATTCATTACCATGATCTACCTCCTCAAACACCTTAGTGAAAAAAGTTAGTAAATTCGTAAGACAGGAACGCCCCTTAGTAAAACCGTGTTGAGATTCATTAATCAGTTTATGCTTTTCAAGATGGCTACGAATTGCCTCGGCAATTATTGATTCCATAAATTTACCAACTATGGAGGTAAGGCTTATTGGTCTATAGTTCGAAGCTAAGGACCTGTCACCTGCCTTGTAAATAGGTATTACATTTGCCCTTTTCCACTTGTCTGGCACTATGCCAGTTTGTAGTGATATATTGAAAAGATTTGCCAAAGGCATATGATAGGGTGGATAGTGGAGCAATGTGGCATATGTTGCAAATGTATGGAATAGGTGGTAGGCTGCTGAAAGCAGCCTACAGTTTTTATGAGGATAATCAGGCTCAGGTTAGAGTACATAGGAGAAAGAGAGATTATTTTCCAGTAAAAATAGGCCTTAGACAGGGATGTGTGATGTCACACAGGAAATTTATTTCAAGTTATGCACCAGTTAGGTTAATTAAGCTAAATTAAGTAAGCCTTCGATTGAAGCTAAATTCAGACTAATTTTGTCTTTTCACTATTGAAAAAGTGTACTTGGAAAAAGTCAGTGTGATAAATGTTTCATGTTATATTCTTAAAGTATGAAAGACTTGGCATAGCATCAATTTAGGTGCAAAATCTTGATAGCTAACATTAACTTTTCACAATATTTGCTGGGCCACAAGCAGTACACTATATCCTCAGCCTCCAACCTAACCTCAAAGGTTAGTAACCCAGTTTCTTAAATTATCATAATTACACTACTTACACATTCCCACATCTTAAATAGTGATGTACCTACTCCATCTTTATTTCTACATTTGTTGAACATGATTGATAATGAGTGGGATTAAATTATAGGGATTCAAGTACAAAATGGGAGTTGACACAGTTACTTTTTGTTGATGATCCTGTGCTTATAGGAGATTCTAAAGAAAAGTTGCAAAGGTTAGTGGACGAGTTTGGGAGGGTGTGTAAAGGTAGAAAGTTGAAAGTGAGCAAAGATAAGAGTAAGGTGATGAAGGTAACAAACGATTTAGATAAAGAAAAATTGGATATCACATTGGAGAGAAGGAGTATGGAAGAAGTGAATGTTTTCAGATATTTTTGAGTTGACTTGTCAGCAGATGGGTTTATGAAGGATGAGGTTAACCATAGAATTGATGAAGGAAAAAAGGTGAGTGGTGTGTTGAGGTATCTGTGGAGAAAAAAAAATGTTATCTATGGAGGCAAAGAAGGGAATGTATGAAAGTATAGTGGTACCAACACACTTATATGGGTGTGAAGCTTGGGTTGTAAATGCTGCAGCGAGGAGGAGGCTGGAGGCAGTGATGTCCTGTCTAAGGGCAATGTGTGGTGTAAATATTATGCAGAGAATTCGGAGTGTGGAAATTAGGAGGAGGTGTGGAGTTACTAAAAGTATTAGTCAGAGGGCTGAAGAGGGGTTGTTGAGGTGGTTTGGTCATTTAGAGAGAATGGATCAAAGTAGAATGACTTGGAGAGCGTATAAATTTGTAGGGGAAGGAAGGAGGGGTAGGGGTCGTCCTCGAAAAGGTTGGAGGGAGGGGGTAAAGGAGGTTTTGTGGGCGAGGGGCTTGGACTTCCTGCAAGTGTGTGTGAGCGTGTTAGATAGGAGTGAATGGAGACGAATGGTTTTTGGGACCTGACGAGCTGTTGGAGTGTGAGCAGTTTAATATTTAGTGAAGGGATTCAGGGAAACCGGTTACATATTATAGATTTAGCTGGACTTGAGTCCTGGAAATGGGAAGTAAAATGCCTGCACTTTAACACTTAAACGGTCCAAACGTATATATACGTTAGTACTGCTACTGCCCCAAACGTATTTTTACGTTTTATTTTTCCTGCCTCCAAATTTGGCATGATTGGCCTGAGATGCCTGGTGAGCATAGAATGGGTCTTAACACTTGGTGTGTGCCATACTAAAAAAATCTGGGATCACTTAGTACCTTGTGGGAGCACCAGGTAAATTGAGTGCCAGCTAGAGCAAACACTGTGGCAAACACCAAGGATTCACTGATGTCATGTCATATTAACACTCCCCTTTGAAGTGGAAAGTGATGTTGGCAGGCTGGCAGGCCAGCTGGCTGCCTGCCTGCCTGGCCACCTGGCTGGCAAGCAGCTGGTTGGCCACCTGGCTGGCCAGCAGCTGGCTGGTCAGCTGGGTACCTGATTGGCTGTCTATCTCTGTCTGTCTCTATCTCACAGGAACACATACGTAAATACAATTATACATAGTGTAAATTACCTAGGATAACTAAAAAAAATCAAGACAAAGTGTTATACTGTGCTTGTGATCTGCGTAATTCCAGTTGGTTCATGAGCTACTCTGAGACAAGGTGACAGAAAGGAGACGACACACAGGCAGACAGAAAGACACAGACAGACAGGTTTGCGTAACAAATAAAGGGAAGCAGTGTAAGCTCGTCAAATGTCATCACTGTAATTACTGGACTGATAAGAAGAGACAAGACTACAGCTCACCCCTTGTGAAATGTCACCAGTCATCATTAGTGGAGATCAGATGAGATAAGGCAGTGACACAAATCTTACAATGCTTCAAGGGAACTTTTATTATTATTATTATTCACTATTATTATTATTCACTATTATTATTATTCACTATTATTATTATTATTATTCACTATTATTATTATTATTATTATTATTCACTAGTATTATTATTATTCACTAGTATTATTATTATTATTCACTATTATTATTATTCACTATTATTATTATTCACTATTATTATTATTATTATTATTATTCACTATATTATTATTTTTATGCACTATCATTATTATTATTATTTGAGTACAATTTCAGTACCTAATATTAGTGTCAGAACACAGATTGGCTATGAAATCACAAGAACTACTATAAATTGTGATTCTTCTTTCAACAAATCGGCCGCTTCCCACCAAGGTGGGGTGGCCCAAAGAGAAAAACAAAAGTTTCTCTTTTTAACTTTAGTAATGTATACAGGAGAAGGGGTTACTAGCCCCTTGCTCCCAGCATTTTAGTCGACTCTTACGACACACATGGCTTACGGAGGAAGAATTCTGTTGATTATGAGAACATAAAAATTATATAAAATAATAAAAAAAAGTGAAAAAAAAGGTATATCGGCAACGATTCTGCAAGCGGCAGGACTCCTGTTGCTGTCAGGTGAGCATCCAGTGCCAACTTCTCCGACTCATATCTCGGTAACTACTGACCCAAATTCTTTTTTTTTTTATCCTATAACTTAAAAAAATGTGCTCTTTATTTCTATAATTTTTTTTTTCCAAACGATTCGGGGCACTGGGCGAGCTAAGGTAAATATATGTGTGGACCGTTTAAGGGTTAAAGGAGGGGTCTGGGATAGTGACAGTTTGGAGGGGCTATTCTAAACTGTAGTATCTGAGTGCCTCTGCAAAGACAGTGATTATGTATGAGTGAGGTGAAAGTGTTGAATAATGATGAAAGTATTTTCTTTTTGGATCACCCTGCCTCGGTGGGAGACGGCCGACTTGTTAAAAAAAAAAAATGAAAAGTTAGATATTTTATAGAAATCTGTGATATCACAATACTGCTGGAGGCAAGAGCCATAATCAACACATCTCTTTCCCTTCTTACAAATGCAGTCTCCCATGCCACAAGGGGAGGTATACTAACCTATAAAATATTGAGGGAATTGATAGGATAGGTAGGGACAGGCTGTTTGAGAGACAAGAAACAGGTACCCAGACACAACTTGAAAGTTATAACACAGATGAGCCACAGGGATGTTGGGAAATATCTCTTTATTCTCAGTGGTTGGGAAGTGTAATGATTTCAATGCAGTGATGGAGGGAGACTCCATTCATAGTTGTAAGATCAGATACAATAGAGCTCATGAGGCTAGGAGGGACTGAATCTGACAAGCGGCAAGTTGAGGGGCTGGGCCAAAAGCTGGGATGTGCCCCCTGCTACCACATACTATAGCTAAACACCAATTTATTACAATATCACTTTATTTTTCTTGGTTATTACTTTCTCAAATGCATTCATCTTTAGTATATGACTCGCAAAATCATAATATCATAATTGCAAACAAATCACAGTAAGGGTTAGGCTTGCCTGCTAAGAGTTTGAGGCAAACCCATTCTGTGATTTGATATCTTCAGTATATGTTTGTGGAAATTAGGAGGTGGTGTGGAGTTACTAAAACTATTATTCAGAGGGCTGAGGAGGGGTTGTTGAGGTGGTTTGGTATCTAGAGAGGATGGAGCAAAATAGGATGACTTGGAGGGTGTATAAATCTTTAGTGGAGGGGAAGAGGGGTAAGAGCTGTCCTAGGAAAGGATGGAGGGAGGTGGTAAAAGAGGTTTTGTGTGCAAGGGGCTTGGACATACAGCAGGCACTTGCAAGCATGTTAAATAGTGAATGGAGTCAAATGGTTTTTGGGACTTGACGAGCTGTTGGAATGTGAGCAGAGTAATATTTTGTGAAAGGATTCAGGGAAACTGGTTAGCCAGACTCAAGTCCTGGAAGTGGTACAATGCCTGCACTTTGAAGGAGGGGTTTGGGATATTCGCTTTTTGGAGCAACATCTGAACTGTCATATCTGCATGCTTCTGCAAAGACTGATTATGTGTGAATGATGGTGAAAGTTTTTTTTTTTTTTGGGGGGGAGGGGCCACCCTGCCTTGGTGGGAGATTGCTGGCGTGTTGAAAATAAAAATGTTTGGTATGTGATGCATTCCTTATATAAGGAATGCATCACAGAAATGAGTTTTGTTTTTATTGATGTTAACATGTTTGTGGTTTGATAGAGCATAAGCCATTAGTAGTCATATGAATCCCAACAAGGTAGCAACTGATGTTGCCTCCAGTGTTTATAATTAATATTTCTTGAGGAAATTAAAAGTGAATATAGGAAAGAGTAAGGTGATGAGGATAACAAAAAAAATAGATAATGGAAGATTGGATATCAGATTGGAGGGAGAGAGTATGGAGAAGGTGAATGTGTTCAGATATTTGGGAGTGAACATGTCAGCAGCTGGGTATATGAAGGATGAGGTGAATCATAGATTTAACGAGGGAAAAAAGGTGAGTGGTGCACTGAGGAGCTTGAGGAGACAGAGAACTTTATCCATGAAAGCAAAGAGGGGAATGTATGAGAGTATAGTTATACCAACACTCTTGTATAGGTGTGAGAAATGGGTTGTGAATGTTGCAACAAGGAGAAGGCTGGAGGCAGTGGAGATGTCATGTCTGAGGGCAATGTGTGGTGTGAATATAATGCAGAGAATCCGTAGTTTGGAGATTAGGAGGAGGTGTGGGATTACCAAAACTATTATCCAGAGAGCTGAGGAGGAGTTATTGAGATGGTTTGGACATAGAGAGGATGGAACAAAATAGAATGACTTCGAGAGTGTATAAATTTGTAGTGGAGGGAAGGCGGGGTAGGGGTCGGCCTAGAAAAGGTTGGAGGGAGGGGGTAAAGGAGGTTTTGTGTGTGAGGGGCTTGGACTTCCAGCAAGCGTGTGTGAGCGTGTTAGATAGGAGCGAATGGAGACAAATGGTTTTTAGGACTTGACGTGCTGTTGGAGTGTAGGCAAGGTAACATTTATGAAGGGTTTCAGGAAAACCGGCAGGCCGGACTTGATTCCTTTAGATGGGAAGTACAGTGCCGGCACTCTGAAGGAGGGGTGTTAATGTTGCAAGACAGTGATGGAGTGAATGATGAAAGTTTTTCTTTGTCAGGCCACCCTGCCTTGGTGGGAAACGGCCTATGTCTTCTTTCAACAAATCGGCCGTATCCCACTGAGGCAGGGTGGCCCTAAAAGAAAAACAAAAGTTTCTCTTTTTAACTTTAGTAATGTATACAGGAGAAGGGGTTACTAGCCCCATGCTCCCGGCATCTTAGTCGCCTCTTACGACACGCATGGCTTACGGAGGAAGAATTCTGTTTCACTTCCCCTATGTGTTAATAAATAATAAAAAAAAAATCTTCTTTGCTTTGGCTTTATCAAATGCATTTTTTGTTGGATTGTATTTGTTTGGTATGGGTATGGTGAAATTCTTTAGATTTGGCAAGGAAGTGTGGCTTTTATTTTTTACGATGTTTATGTGTACAAGTTATTCATGTGATGAACCTCGCTAAATCCAACTTGGCCCATTACGTTAACATTATCTCCTCCCTAAATTCAGCACTCTTCAGATGCTTAGAGTAATGACTAACAGAATGTAGAAGTAAACTGTGTTACTTTTTTAGCTAGTCAAATTACAATAAAAATTTGTTTAGCAGACTTGAAGGTATGTGGAACATAACTTACTTTTCTATATGTTCTTCACATCATCTAATACTATTTTAGATTAGACACTGATTTTCAGGAATGTAACCACTCCCATTAGTATAGAGATTACTGTATCAAGCTTGTGAAGAAGATTAGTTCTTGTAGAGTTTTGGGATTTCTCCTTTCCCTGCCTCCTAGCCTACTTTCATCACCATTACTGATAGTGCAGTATAGTGGAAGTAAGTTTTATAGATGTGTTAATGACTGAAATGTAATTAATCATTGTTTATCTTCCAGATTCCTATTTGAGAATCAAAGTCCTGCTCATGTATACTATCGATGGAAGTTGTTTTCCATGCTGCAGGGAGATTCACCTAATAGGTGGACCACCAGGCCTTTCAGAATGTTTGCAAGTATGAAATTTATTCCAGACGCATTGCATATTTCAATAGGTTGATGTCACATTGGTTTTGAATGATTAACTAATATGGATAAATAGTTTTGAAATTTATATTAGATAAATTCTCTATTTTAGTAAGCATTTTTATAATTTTTTAAAATCAGTTAAGAGTACCAGTTATCTGTTATCTGAATACATATGTATAAAACTGATGAAAATTAATTAGTAATAAATTAGGGAGAGCTCACTTATAAATAGTTGTTTTACATAATAAAATATTTTATATTGATGATGGCATGTATTAAACCAAAATGAAAATAAGAGAAGATTGGAGGGTGGGATTACAGTGGACCCCCAGAGTTCGTAATTAATCCGTTCCAGAGGGCGTTACTAACTCCGAATCTATTTTCCCCATAAGAAATAATGGAAATTCAATTAATCTGTTTCAGACACCCAAAAGTATTAAAATAATTTTTTTTGTACATTAAATTACACAGAACACAATGAGACATGAAGAATAAAAGTATAATAACATGTCACTTACCTTTATTGAAGAGTTGTTGATGTGTGGAAGACAGGAGGAGGGGAGAGGATGGAAGTTTTTTCATCGTTTGGAAGGGGAATCCCCTTCCATAAAGACATCAGGTAACAAGTCCTTGCCTCCTGCCTGCTCACCTGCATGCCGCTGCACCCTGCATGCCTGCTGCACTCCTGCATGCCTGCTGCACCCTGCATGCCTGCTGCACTCCCTGCATGCTCCCACTCCTGCATGCCTGCTGCACTCCTGCATGCCTGCTGCACTCCCTGCATGCCTGCTGCACTCCCTGCAGGCCTGCTGCACTCCCTGCAGCCTGCTGCACCCTGCAGGCCTGCTGCACTCCCTGCAGGCCTGCTGCACTCCCTGCAGGCCTGCTGCACTCCCCTGCATGCAGCCTGCTGCACTCCCTGCATGCCTGCTGCACTCCCTGCATGCCTGCTGCACTCCCTGCATGCCTGCTGCACTCCCTGCATGCCTGCTGCACTCCCTGCATGCCTGCTGCACTCCCTGCATGCCTGCTGCACTCCCTGCATGCCTGCTGCACTCCCTGCATGCCTGCTGCACTCCCTGCATGCCTGCTGCACCCCTGCATGCCTGCTGCACTCCTGCATGCCTGCTGCACTCCCTGCATGCCTGCTGCACTCCCTGCATGCCTGCTGCACTCCCTGCATGCCTGCTGCACTCCCTGCATGCCTGCTGCACTCCCTGCATGCCTGCTGCACTCCCTGCTGCCTGCTGCACTCCTGCATGCCTGCTGCACCCTGCATGCCTGCTGCACTCCTGCATGCCTGCTGCACTCCTGCATGCCTGCTGCACTCCCTGCATGCCTGCTGCACTCACTGCATGCCTGCTGCACTCCCTGCATGCCTGCTGCACTCACTGCATGCCTGCTGCACTCCCTGCATGCCTGCTGCACTCTTTACCACAGGGCTGGCACTAGGAGCTTTCTTTGGGCCCATGATGGCTTATTTAGCAGTTGCAAGCACTAAAAACAATGGAATAACGAGAAAATGTATCGTATGAACGCGTGGGGTGACCTTCACTCACTGGTAAAAAATGGCACTCTGATTGAGAATGGTGCGTCGGGCTACTCGGGCTAGGCGTACACGTCCCAGACGAATTACTATCTCCGAGCGGATCTACGATCACCGAACCAATATTTTTACAAAAAAAAAAATGTTACTAACTCTGAATTTTACGAACTCCGATGACTACGAACACCGGGGGTCCACTGTATATTTTTGTAGTGCTATAAAAATACTCCTGGAATCCTATTCACTATTAAACATATGCAGAATCTGGCTAGGCTTTGAAAATGAAGGTACCAATTGTTTGACTCATTCTGCATTATTCCATGATTTAACTTTGCTGACTAAGTTTCCAAATAGAGATGACAAATATTTAATATATTTGTTGCATTAGTCCACTTGGTTAAGTTGATTGCTTAACATATAGATGAAAACTAGTAGGTGGTGTACCAGAGTATGGGTATTGGTGAAAAAGTTACCAATACTTTAAGTTATCATTATTATTATTATACATGCTTAAAATTAACTGTTACACTACCTTGCACACAAACTCATTTATAATGTACCTAACTGCTGAAATGTTAGATTGCATCTGTGAACAAAAAGAAGTCATTACTATGTATTGCTTAGAATACATGCATCTTTCATCATATTGATATTGTGTGAATGAAGGTGAAAGAGTTTCTTTTTTGGGTCACCCTGGCTCGGTGGGACATGGCTGTCGTTTTGAAAAAAAAAATTAATAAAGAATAAATAGGAGGAAGTGGAACAGAATTCATCCTCCGTAAGCCATGCGTGTTGTAAGAGGTGACTAAAATCCCGGGAGCGTGGGGCTAGTAACCCTTTCTCCTGTATACATTACTTAAGTTAAAAAGAGAAACTTTTGTTTTTCCTTTTGGGCCACCCTGCCTCGGTTGGATATGGCTGGTTTGTTGAAAGAAGAAATAGGCACAATACCATGACTGGAACAGTACACAAATAACCCATACATAGGAGACTGAAACTAATACCCTTTGAAGTAATCTAGTCCATACTGCTCCTGCTGCTGGTGCTTCCAGAGTCTTCTCCATTTCCTGCTCATCTCCAATACTCTGGGAAAACTGGCAACTGCCTTTCTAACAGACTTAAAGAGCACAAAAGTAGTGTTACATTGCTGACACCAATAATGCTCTTTTTCTGTCATGTTAGAGATCACAGTCATCCTATTAACTATTCTTCTGCCAAAACTGTCTAGCCTTCACAGATGCTGTCTTGTTGAAGCTTCCCTTGTATACAACTTTCCTAATCTGAATCTTAATCTTGGTCTTATCTCTGTAGATGTTTTCCTTTCTCATTACAATGTCAAATGCTCCAACCTTCAGAACACTCATGACTTGACCTGACCTTGATCTCCTCCTCTCCTTTCCTCATCTCCTCCTATATTTTCCTTGCCTTTCCTTTCTTCTGCCTAGGTGTGTTCTGTCCAATGAGTTTTTCCTCCCTGCATTTTTGTCCTCCCCTCATGGGCCATTAGCTCACCTGCAGTACTCCTTTTTGCTCATTTCACTTGTTTTTAGACTACCTCCACTATTACTGCTACTACTATTGTTTTGTTAACACTCCACACTGACCCGGCTCTTGTTTCACTAACACTACTACCTTCTTATTTCCCTCTTTGTCACTGTTGCTGCTGCCACCACCTCCAATTCCATTGCTGTTGCCTCTACTACTACTACCTCATTCCACTACAGTTTCTGCCCCCTCTTGTATATATACTGACTCCCTTCCCTTTGTGCTGTGTCACTAGTTAATGCTCCAAACCGGACTGAAATGTTGGCAGTCAATTAGTTTGTCTCCTGTGAGTTATTTGTGTATAATTTGAATCTTATTTCCAAATTTTTCTTTGTGGAAAATATTTCGCGAATCATCTATACTTCTTTAGCTAAAAAAAAAAAAATAAAGTCTGTTCTCAGAAATACCGCCTCAAATACAATGTTTGAGAAATTTCATCAACAAAGCTATAATTGACTCAAGATTCTCAGGCTTGGAGTAGCAGACTTATCAGTTCTCAAACTTTTAGTGTTAACTAAATTTGAGAGATACACCACTAATTATAGCACAATACTCATAGATCCTGATACGTATAAGAATAACTTCAGTACAAATTCAGCAGATGAGTCATGTAAAAGAAGCCTTGACACTATTGAGAATGAACTAAAGGAAGTCCAGTAGAGGATTCAGCAGTTAATGAACTTGGTGTGTGCAACTGGTTAGCTAACAGCATCAAGCAATAATGAGTGTGATGAAGGAAGTCAGGATGTATTGGGGATTTAAGACCTTGATGAGTTTGATTTTGATAAATGTTATGAGGAAATTGTAGCCAGTAATCCCAACGGCATGTCACAAACATCTGCCACAGGATCCTTTTCCAAATCACAAAAAGCAGCTTCCAAAAACAGTTGTGCTGGTGTTCTTGTTACCACATTTATGAAAACAGAATTAGACAAATATATGGCAATGGCACTGCCTAAAGAAAGCAATTCTCTAGAGTGGTGGCAAAAAAATTTTTATGGTTCTTCCATGAATTGCAAACGTTGCCAGTAAATGTTGAGTTCACCTCCTTCCCCTTCCCCCCATCCTCAATATAGTGAAGGCTTGTTCAGCATTGAAGGGAACATATACTCTCCTTATAGGTAAAGATTATCTTCCATAAATGGAGAGATGTTGATGTTCCTCAACATCAATTTGAGAATTTATAATTTTAGTTATTAATGTACAGTGCTTATCGTCAAAGTACATCAAGTGGAGGCACCCTGCATACTTTAATATCTACTTACCTGGAGAGTGTTCTGAGGGTCAATGCCCTCATGGCCTGGTCCCAGACCAGGCCTTCTGGTGGATGGCCTGATCAACCAAGCCATTGGTGTTAGCCATACAATGTCCAACATAAGTACCACAATCCTGCTGATCTGGGACTGACTGCAGAAACTTGTTCAGTTCTTTCCTGAAGTTAGCCAGGAGTCCATTAATAGTCCCCCTTATGTATGAGGGGAGGACGTTGAAGTCTTAGTACCTTCACATTTATTGAGTTTTCTCTCACTGTACTTATGTCGAAAGTAACATCTGACCCTGTCAGGCATTTCAGTATGACAAAAAGTAATACTGTCCTGGCAACTCATAGTGGGACATCTCAGGATTCCCTAAGGCTATTGCTGCTGTTGATTATTAGCCTTCCAGACTTGTGTGGTGGATGAATGTGTGCCTGTGGTCTCCCTGCACCATGTGATCTTGAGTACCAAGTTTGTCAGACATTTTGGGGTATAGACACATTAACAGTCAAGAATGAGTTGCTGACTAAATAGACAGTTGCACAGATCATAGGATTACATAAGACAGGCTATCAAAGGAAAGAAATAGAAGCCGTCAGCTTTATGTGAGCATTCAGTGAGGAACTGGTTGCATTGGTTATGTGAGGGTGGTGGTAGTGATATACAGGACAGCCCTAATTATATGGTGGGTTAGGTTCCAGGCTATCGCAGTAAAGTGAATCACCCTTCTTTTACTTTTAAATGCATATAAATGCCTGATAATATGTTTGCACCGTCATATATTAAGCGAAGAATAGAACTAGGCCTAAAAAAAACAATAAAAAGCAAAATGTACATACAGTACACTCATTACTTATAATTTTGGCCTTAGCTTATAGTGAGTGGTAGGAAGTCAGAAAAAAATAGCACTTAAAGCAAGATCCTTACTACTACTATTTTTATCACAACTACCCTTAGATGCCATTGTACCACAAAAAGAGTATATATAAAATACACAATAACTTCAAAACAATTGAAACTTTGGAAAGTTTCCTGACAGAATTGAGAGATGCGGAGCTCACGGAGGATATACCGTAAACAAGAAGAGAGAAAGAAAAGGATGTACAAATGCCCAGCCGAGAATTCAGGTTGTGATGGCTGTATTTGGTGTGTGTACCTAATGTACACACACCAAAAGCACGTCCAGGAAAGCTGAGGATAAACATCCCCATTTGACTGGAAATTGCTGCAGGGCTAAAAATAAAAACATACTGTGTGACCCACTAAATTATAAAAAAAAATAATCTGAAATTCACAAGATTATTTTTCTTCTTTCAACAAACTGACTGTATCTCACCCAAGCAGGGTGGCCCAAAAAGAAAAACAAAAGTTTCTTTTTTAAATTTAGTAATGTATACAGGCGAAGGGGTTACTAGCCCCTTACTCACGGCATTTTAGTTGCCTTTTATGACACGCATAGCTTACGGAGAAATACCTTTGATATACAGTGGACCCTCGCTATTCAAACACTCCAAAACTCACCCTCATTCCAGAATGATGTTCAAGTGCTGTTATCAAACGAATTTATTCCCATAAGGAATGATGTAAATTAGGTTAGTCCATTTCAGACCCCCAAAATAATAATAAACTTACATAAAAGGGTGAGTTTTGGAGTGTTCGAATAGGGAGGGTCCACTGTACCTTTGAAGAGTTTCTCTACTCTCTGAGCCCGGCCATGGGCCAGGCTCGTCTGGTGCTTGCCTGGTCAACCAGGCTGTTGCTGCTAGAGGCCTGCTGACCCATATATCCATCATAGCCTGGTTGATCTGGCACCTGGTGAAGATACTTGTCCAGTTTTCTCTTGAAGGCTTCTACACTTGTTCCAGCCGTGTTTCAGATATCTTCTGGGTTTATTTTACACTTCCTCCCATATCTCTCACGTCAGTATGTTGTTATGGCAGTGTGCAGATTTGGGACCAGGCCCTCGAGTACTTTCCAGGTACAGTGGACCCCCGGTTTACGTAATTAATTCGTTCCAGAATGCTGTTCAAGTGCCTTTACCAAATGAATTTGTTCCCATAAGGAATAATGTAAATTAGATTAGTCCTTTTAGACCCCCAAAAATACACTTACAAAAGCACTTGCAAAAATACACTTACATAAATGTTCGAGTTTGGAGCAGTACGTAAACCGGGGGTCCACTGTACATATATAGTATTATCATGTATCTCTCTCTCTCTCTGCTCAAGACTTGAAGGCGTTCCCAATTTAGATGTTTCACTGGCTCAATGTGAGCCGTAAATGATATCTGTATTTGTTCCAGCTCTGATATTTCTCCTGCTTTGAATGGGGCCATCAGCACTGAGCAATATTTTAAGTGAGGGAGCACTAGCAATTTGAAGAGTGTCACCATCGTCATTACAGGTATCCCTCAACATTCGCGAGGGTTAGGGGATCAAGAGCCTCGTGAATGTTGAAAAATCGCGAATGTTTGCTGCCCCAGTATATTGTAGGGAAATATAATACAATACTGCTTCCTTAACCTATTGAACCATGAACAATCGTAAAACACATATAAACATCTTAAAATAATGTACTATATACATGTTATTTTGACATGAGCTGGCTGTGGAGGGAGGCCTGTAATAGTATAATTATACAATAGTATTTTATAGTGTTGTTAAGTGTCATGGGGAATCAAGTTACTGACACACTGCTTCTCCCTCTGCTGTAGCTTCGCCCACTTTGTAATGATGTCAAATGTTGAATTAAAAATGTATACATTAGAACAAAAAATGAAACTCCAACTTTATAACTTTATTTTAATTTGCATAACTCATATATTACAGAAAACAATAAAAAAGTAAAATACACATACAACGAGTTAAGCTTACAGAAAAATACATTAAATTCACCATCTAACATTGTTACGAAGTGGGAGGAGCTATTGGAGGGTGGGAGAGGTGCAGTAACATTCAGTGTCTGGTGAGTCGTCATAGGTGGTGGATGTTAGCCTTAGTGCTAATAAAATGTTGTGTAATTACACTAATATTAGTAATAAAGGTTATCTATCTATCACATTTATTCCAAATTGATATCAGAAACATGATAAATACCCTAGAACTGTAATAAAGATGCTGAAATGAATAATATGCCATATTATATGAGGTAACAGAGCAGGCAGACGCCACCATATATGAGATGTTTACATCAGGTAAACATGCCTAAATCATCTTGTCGTAAGAACAAAGGCAAAAATAGCATTTATTGTTTTTAGAATAATAATAATTTATAATAATTGATCTGGAGCACTTTAAATGTTATCAGTATTTGGTAGCTGACATTTAGAGCACTCCACAGCAATTATTATTTATTATTATTATTATTATTATTTCCCTACAATATATTGTAAGAAAATAATAATTAATAATAATTGCTGTGGAGTGCTCTAAATGTCAGCTACCAAATACTGATAACATTTAAAGTGCTCCAGATCAATTATTATAAATTATTATTATTCTAAAAACAATAAAGGCTATTTTTGCATTTGTTCTTACGACAAGAGTGATTTAGGCATGTTTACCCTGATGTAAACATCTCATATATGGTGGCGGTCTGCCTGCTCTGTTACCCCTCATATAATATGGCATATATTATTCATTTCAGCATCTTTATTACAGTTCTAGGGTATTTATCATGTTTCTGATATCAATTTGGAATAAATGTAATAGATAGATAACCTTTATTTAGTACATTCATTACTTACTGCTTCCTTAACCTATTGAACAATGAGCAATCATAAAACGCATGAAAACATAGTAAAATATTGTACTATATAGTACTACATACATGTTATACTGTAGTTTAATAAATAATGAATGAAGAAAACACTCAGTGAGTGAGTGGTGTGGGGGCTGGCTGCCGGGTCGGAGGGAAGGTAGTAGGGACGCTCGGGTGGCGGGAAACTTAAATATGATTTGGTGGGTGGGAATTTGGCGGCCGGGAATTCGCGAATGTGTGAAGCCCGCGAAAGTAGAAAATGCGAAAGTTGAGGGATACCTGTATTTCCCTTGTTTTGAAAGTTCTTAATACCCACCCCGTCATCTTCCTGGCTGTTGTGATCTTTGTCTTGTTCTTTCTTCTTTCAACACGTCGGCCGTTTCCCACCGAAGAGGGGTGGCCCAAAAGGAAAAACGAAAGTCTTTGTCTTGTTATCATCTTTAAAAGAAAGATCAGCAGACATAATTATTCCCAAGTCCTTTACATGTTCCTTTCGTTCTATTTGGTGACCCTCTTGAGTTTTGTATAGTATAGTGTTCCTTTTGAGTTCTTCATTCCTTCCATACCTAAGTAGCTGAAACTTATCACCATTGAACATCATGTTGTTCTCCACTGCCCCCTGGAAAACCCTGCTTATGTCTTCCTGTAATTTTTCAGTGTCCTCTACCATAGTGACTTTCATGCTTATTTTAGTGTCATCTGCAAATGATACAAAAGTGTGCCGGGTGTTTTTATCTATGTCTGCTATGAGGATAAGAAACAGCAGAGGTGCCAGGACAGTGCCTTGGGGCATTGAACTTTTGACCTCTCTGATGCTGGATCTTGCCCTGTTCACTACTGCTTTTTGTGTTCTGTGTGTTAGGAACTTGAAAATCCATCTGCCTACCTTCCCCGTAATGCCCATGGCCCTCATTTTGTGCGCTATCACTCCATGATCGCATTTGTCAAACGCCTTTGCAAAATCTGTGTAAATCACATCTGCGTTTTGGTCGTAAGAATTCTATTCCAATTCCCCATGGAGATAAGAGGAAATGAACAAGAACAAGAACTAGTAAGAAACTAGAAAACCCAGAGGGGTGTGTATATAGATGTTTGTACATGCATGTGTAGTGTGACCTAAGTGTAAGTAGAAGTAGCAAGATGTACCTGAAATCTTGCATGTTTATGAGACAGAAAAAATAACAACAGCAATCCTACCATCATGTAAAACAATTACAGGCTTTCGTTTTACACTCGGCAGGACGGTAGTACCTCCCTGGGCGGTTGCTGTCTACTAACCTACTACCTAGGATCTGTATTGCTATTGGGCAAATTTTGGTATCATCCCATCCTTAAAAATTAGGTTCGCTGTCCATTAATATCTTGTCTTTTGTTTATATCCTCCATTGTCTCCTCAAACTCTTTCCTTGCAAATATACCATGTTTCATTTGGGGTATTTCGCAAGCATTTGAAATACTTTGAAGGCTCTGTATTAGGATGATACTTAAAGGTAGGAGAATTCCAAAAATTCATAGGGAGCCACAGATGTAGATGAATAGGTACACTAGATGAATATTGAACTTAGTGTGTGTGCTTTTATTAATAATGATGGTACCTCTTAGTAGTTTGTTGGATTATGTTTTGGTGGATAAAAGGTTGATGAGTAGGCTTCAGGATGTACATGTTTATAGAGGGGCAACGGATATATCAGATCATTATTTGGTGGTAGCTACAGTTAGAGTAAAAGGTAGATGGGACAAAAAGAAAATGGCAACAGCAAGTAAGAGAGAGGTAAAAGTGTATAAACTAAGGGAGGAGGAAGTTAGGGTGAGATATAAGCAACTATTGGCAGAAAGGTGGGCTAGTGCAAGTAGGAGTAGTGGGGGGGTTGAAGAGAGTTGGGATAGTTTTAAAAATGCAGTGTTAGAATGTGGGGCAGAAGTTTGTGGCTATAGGAGGGTGGGTGCAGGAGGAAAGAGGAGTGAGTGGTGGAATGAAGAAGTAAAGGGTGTGATAAAAGAGAAAAAGGTAGCTTATGAGAGGTTTTTACAAAACAGAAGTGTTAATAGAAGAGCAGAGTATATGGAGAGTAAAAGAAAGGTGAAGAGAGTGGTGAGAGAGTGCAAAGAAGAGCGGATGAAAGAATGGGAGAGGCTCTGTCAAGAAATTTTGCTGAAAACAGGAAAAACAATTTTGGAGTGAGATAAACAAGGTAAGAAAGCCTAGGAACGAATGGATTTGTCAGTTAAAAACAGAGTAGGGAGTTAGTAGATGGGGAGCTGGAGGTATTGGGTAGATGGCGGGAATATTTTGAGGAACTTTTAAATGTCGATGAAAAAGGGAGGCGGTAATTTCATGTACTGGCCAGGAGGTACAACATCGTTTAGGAGTGAAGAAGAGCAGGATGTGAGTGTGGGGAGGTGCGTGAGGCATTACGTAGAATGAAAGGGGGTAAAGCAGCTGGAATTGACGGAATCATGACAGAAATGTTTAAAGCAGGGGGGGATATAGTGCTGGAGTGGTTAGTATTTTGTTTAATAAATGTATGAAAGAGGGGAAGGTACCTAGGGATTGGCAGAGAGCATGTATAGTTCCTTTATATAAAGGGAAGGGGGATAAAAGAGAGTGTAAAAATTATAGGGGAATAAGTTTACTGAGTATACCAGGTAAAGTGTATGGCAGGGTTATTATTGAAAGAATTAGAGGTAAGACAGAGAGTAGGATTGCAGATGAGCAAGGAGGCTTTAGAGTGGGTAGGGGATGTGTAGATCAAGTGTTTACAGTGAAGCATATATGTGAACAGTATTTAGATAAAGGTAGAGAAGTTTTTATTGCATTTATGGATTTAGAAAAGGCATATGATAGAGTGGATAGGGGAGCAATGTGGCAAATGTTGCAAGTGTATGGAATAGGTAGTAAGTTACTGAAGGCTGTAAAGAGTTTTTATGAGGATAGTGAGGCTCAGGTTAGGGTGTGTAGGAGAGAGGGAGATTACTTCCGGTAAAAGTAGGTCTTAGACAGGGATGTGTAATGTCACCATGGTTGTTTAATATATTTATAGATGGGGTTGTAAAAGAAGTAAATGCTAGGGTGTTGGGGAGAGGGGTGGGATTAAATTTTGGAGAATTAAATGCAAATGGGAGTTGACACAGTTACTTTTTGCTGATGATACTGTGCTTATGGGAGATTCTAAAGAAAAGTTGCAAAGGTTAGTGGACGAGTTTGGGAGAGTGTGTAAAGGTAGAAAGTTAAAAGTGAACATAGATAAGAGTAAGGTGATGCGGGTATCAAACGATTTAAATAAAGAAAAATTGGATATCACATTGGAGAGAGGGATTATGGAAGAAGTAAATGTTTTCAGATATTTGGGAGTTGACGTGTCAGCGGATGGGTTTATGAAGGATGAGGTTAACCATAGAATTGATGAAGGAAAAAAGGTGAGTGGTGCATTGAGGTATCTGTGGAGACAAAAACGTTATCCATGGAGGCAAAGAAGGGAATGTACGAAAGTATAGTGGTACCAACACTCTTATATGGGTGTGAAGCATGGGTTGCAAATGCTGCAACGAGGAGGAGGCTGGAGGCAGTGGAGATGTCCTGTCTAAGGGCAATGTGTGGTGTAAATATTATGCAGAAAATTCGGAATGTGGAAATTAGGAGAAGGTGTGGAGTTACTAAAAGTATTTGTCAGAGGGCTGAAGAGGGTTGTTGAGGTGGTTTGGTCATTTAGAGAGAATGGATCAAAGTAGAATGACTTGGAGAGCGTATAAATCTGTATGGGAAGGAAGGCGGGGTAGGGGTCGTCCTAGAAAAGGTTGGAGGGAAGGGGTAAAGGAGGTATTGTGGGCGAGGGCTTGGACTCCAGCAAGCATGTGTGAGCGTGTTAGATAGGAGTGAATGGAGACGAATGGTTTTTGGGACATGACGATCTGTTGGAGTGTGAGCAGGGTAACATTGTGTGAAGGGATTCAGGGAAACCAGTTAATTGATTTAGTTGGACTTGAGTCCTGGAAATGGGAAGTACAATGCCTGCACTTTAAAGGAGGGGTCTGGGATAGTGACAGCTGGGAGGGACAATTCTCAGCTGTCGTATCTGAGCTCCTCTGCAAAGACAGTGATTATGTATGTGTGTGGTGTTAGTGTTGAATGATGATGAAAGTATTTTCTTTTGGGGATTTTCTTTTTTGGGTCACCCTGCCTCGGGGGGAGACGGCCGACTTGTTGAAAAAAAAACTCTTAGTACCCATCACTTTTTTTTTGACAGATGGGTCAATATGGAAGCCACCACCACTCAATCCATTTTTGCAAGGAATGCCAGAAGAATTAATAAAGATGGAAGAGGAGGAGGAGGACAAAACAAGAAAGGATCCTTGTCAAATGCGTAAGTGGAGATATTTGTGGTTTTACTCGTTTCAAATTTAAATCCACAAAGGAGCTTTGAGAGACTCAAGTTGTAACATGTAAAAAAAAAATCTAATTAATGTTCAGAATATTTATTTTATCTGTTAATTGATTAAGAATTGTTATTTTTTGCAGAATTCTGTTCATTAATAATAATTGTTTTGCAATGCCACAATACAGTATTTTTTTTTAAGTTTTAACTCTCTCATCAGTGTAGGGTGTCCCAAAGAAATTCACCATCACTTATCCTAGCTGCCTTGCCTAGCAAGGCTGCAGATATAATTCACTGATAACCCACTGGCTTTGTAGAGCACCTACCTGACCTCCAAAGTGCACACTTTTCTTACTACCTCCTAAACTGGTTGCTCAGCCAACCAATTTGAACCTGAATCCTCTCATAGATCTCAAGATGCACACACTCCAGTAATGTACCTAATCCTAACAACCTTCCAGTCAAACACTTTTACATAAGTGTGCTGGATGTTCAAGCTCCTGCCTCTTAAGTACCATTTCTGTACATTCCTTTGACATTTTCTTCAATGGGTCACCCCAGATTTATACTCTTCCCTTAACCGGTCATGCGTCATTCCTTAATCACCAAACCATCTCAAAAAATCCCCTCCACTCTTTGATTTCTGTGTTTCAAACCACCATACCATGGTATGATAGAAAATGCTCTACGTTACAAAAGTGTCAGTGCCACTGTGTTCTCATACTTTCCATTTTATTCTACAGAATTTAGCATTCTTGCAACTAACTTTCTATTGTTTATTCTGTAATTTACCTATTCTTTCTTAAACCCATCTTCTAATACATCTACTCCTTAACCCTTTCAGGGTTTAGGCCGTACTAGTACGGCTTACGCGCCAGGGTTTTGGTCGTACTAGTACGCCTAAATTCTAGCGCCCTCAAATCAAGCAGAAACAGGCTGGTAGGCCAAGTTGTGAGAGAATGGGTTTGTGCGGTCAGTGTGCGCAGTATAAAAAAAATCCTGCACCACAGTGCATAATGAGGAAAAAAAACTGACCGTGTTTTTGGTTTAAAACAGCGACTTTGCAGTCTATTTTCGTATAGTATTTATGCTTGTATTCTCGTTTTCTTAGTCTCATTTGATAGAATGGATGATATATTACAGAAATAGAGATAATTTTGACTGGTTTCACGATGACAAGTACCTTGAAACTGAGTGCAAAGTAGCGAAAATGTTCGATTTTTGCCTATGTTCAAGAGTAAACAAATCACGCCATGCGTCTAATACACATCAACTGGGTAGTCTAATATTCTTGCACAAGTGCGCTGATATTATTTATACCATTTTTACAATGATGCAGTTGTATACATAACAGTAAATCTTTTATTTTTTGTGAGAATAAAAATTCAAAATGGAAAGCAAAAAGTAATGTAAAAGGGGCCTGGAGACGTGACTAATGAACAGATAAAATGTTATTTGAGTGCCAGGAATGTCTGTCTCATTTATTCTGGATCCTATTTTAAAATTGGCATCTTTTGAAATTTGTGTGAAATTGGCCAAATTGCGAATTTCTGACCACCTTATTGGGTAATTGAAATCTGTAAATTGGCTGTTTATTGTACTCAATTGATAGAACAAATGGAATTCTAGCGAAATAGCTATAATTTTAGTAGACTGAAACATTGGAATTTGCCGAAAATAGGGCTCAAAGTGGGTGAAATCGCTGATGCGTAAATGTCATGGATACCGCTAACTTCGCGAAAGCATAATTCTGTTAGTTTTCTATCAAATTTCATAATTTTGGTGTTGTTGTGATCGAAAAAAGATTCTCTATCATTTCATAAGAAAACATAATTTGTTTTTGTTTTTTCCAAAAAAATTGGGACCCTGAGAACGAGTTTCGGAGAGGGCCTGTGGACCCCCAAAGGGTTAATATCATTCTTTATACTACTTTGTCTTTCCTCTAATCTTTCGTTCTCTATATATTTCTTTCATCACCTTGCTCTGCACACACTTAAAACTTCATTTATCCATACACTTCCAAACAACCACCACCACCACCAACAACAACTTCTACATCTTTTCTTCAGAATGTCCCAGTACCACTGCCATCTTCTAACAGCAGTTGTGACTGCTCTTGCTTTACATCAGGTTTTTTTTCCTAACACTTCTACATCAACAATCAAGTTTTTATTTAGGATTTGGGTACTTTATTTAACATAAATTTCTAGGCAAGCCAGGAGCAATGGGCTAGTAACCCTTCTCCTTCATTCTTATTAACTTTTTCTTTATATAAAAGAACCACTTAATGCAACTCTTATTGTCTTCTCTGCATATTTCTCTATATTTAAATGCTGTTTTCTCACTTTTTTTATTATTATTTTTTATTTTTTATTTAATTATTTTTTTAATTATTCATAACTTGTTCCCTTTTATTTCTTTTAGGTTCCTGTCAGTTCTCATTCTTTTCATTCTTTGGTGAAAGAAAGTGATTATTCCTTCAGTTGTGTTATAGCCAAACCCAGACTTAACAAATATTTAACAAATACTATGCTCTTTAAATACTTGAAGACATTCTTAAGTAATTTGAAAGAATTCTCAATAGGGAAAGAATGTAAAATTCTTCAGAATGATGCAGATAAAGCACTTGATTTTTTCTTCATCAGGCAAAGAGGGCGGCTAGAATCAATGATTCGCAATTTAACCCCAGAGAGGGAAAAGGTGGGAGAAGCAATGGTTTGGTGTATTGAACATGCAGATGCTGCTGAAGAAATCTGTCAGTGCCTTACTGAGGCCCTCACCAATAACAACACAGCTATGCCTAAAAAGGTATTTCTCATATTTTGTGGTGCAGGTTATTTGTTAATACAGGGGAACCTCCACTTACGAGTGCATCCACATGTGAGTTTTTCCAGATACGAGCAGTCGCTTGGTCGATTTTTTGCTTCCAGACGTGAGCGAAATTTCCAGATGCGAGTGGGTTTCAAGGAAGGCTCCTTGACGCTGGTGAGGGGCTCTTGCTCTTGATCTAGGGAATTGGATCTCAGTTGTTTGTTGGACTATCTTATTGAAACTTGGGCAATGTATGATGGAAAGAGCGTAGTTCTAGCTGCCCAGACAACTTTTGTTCTGAGTAGGGAAATTAGATCTAATAAAAATGATCCTAAATGGATGAATAATAGATTAAAACATCTCATTGGTCAAAGAGAGGCATATATAGGCGTATCAAAAGAGGGGATGAACAGATAAGAAATCGATATTTTCAATTAACCCTTTCGGGGTTTTGGTCGTACTAGTACGGCTTACGCCCTGGGGTTATTGACGTACTAGTACGCCTAAATTCTAGTGCCCTCAAATCAAACAGAAACAGGCTGTTAGGCCTAGATGTGATAGAATGGGTCTGTGCGGTCAGTGTGCGCAGTATAAAAATTCCTGCACCACACAGTGCATAATGAAGAAAAACTGACCGTGTTTTTGGTTTTAAACAGCAACTTTGCAGTCTATTTTCGTATGGTATTTATGCTTGTATTCTTGTTTTCTTAGTCTCATTTTATAGAATAGATGATATATTACAGAAATAGAGATAATTTTGACTGGTTTCACGATGACAAGTACCTTGAAACTGAGCGCAAAGTAGCGAAAATGTTCGATTTTGGCCGATGTTCAAGAGTAAACAAATCACACCATGCGTCCAATACACATCAACTGGAGAGTCTAATATTCTTGCACAAGTGCGCTGATATTATTTATAACATTTTTACAATGATGCAGTTGTATACATAACAGTAAATCTTCTATTTTTTGTGAGAATAAAAATTCAAAATGGAAAGCAAAAGTAATGTAAGAGGAGATGTTATTTTAGTGCCAGGAATGTCTGCCTTGTTTATTATGGACCCTATTTTGAAATTGGCATAATTGGCCAAATTGCCATTTAATGACCACTATTTTGGGTAGTTGAAATTGGTAAATAGGCGGTTTCTTGTACTCAATCGATAGAAGAAATGGAGTTCTAGCGAAATAGCTATAATTTTAGTAGACTGAAACATTGGAATTTGCCGAAAATAGGGCTCAAAGTGGGCGAAATTGCTGATGCGTAAACATCTTTGAGACCGATAACTTCGTGAGAGCATAATTCTGTTAGTTTTCGATCAAATTTCATAATTTTTGTGGCGTTATGATCGGAAAAAGATTCTCTATCATTTCATAAGAAAAAAATAATTTTTTTTTTTTAAATTCGTGGACCCTAAGAACGAGTTTCAGAGAGACCCCTTGGACCCCCAAAGGGTTAAAGAGAGAAATAAAAAAAAGAATAAGAAAAGCAAAAAGGGATTGAGGCTAAGGTCGCAAGGGATTCGAAGACTAACACAAAAGGGTTCTTTCAGGTATACAGAAGTAAGAATAGGGACAAGATAGGCCCACTTAAGAGTAACTCAGGACAGATCATGGACAGTGATAAGGATATGTGTGAAATTTTCAATACCTACTTCCTCTCAGTTTTTACTCAGGAAGATACTAGCGGAATTCCAGAAATAATGAATTATGTAGAACAGGAAGATAATAGACTATGCTCGATTGGGGTAACTAGTGACATGGTCCTCAGGCAAATAGAGAAATTAAAACCTAACAAATCCCCAGGCCCTGATGAACTGTTTGCAAGAGTTTTAAAGGAATGTAAAGAGGAACTTAGCAAACCTTTGGCAAATCTTTTCAATATATCACTACAAACTGGCATAGTGGAAAAGGGCAAATGTAATACCTATTTACAAGGCAAGGGACAGGTCCTTAGCTTCGAACTATAGACCAATAAGCCTTACCTCAATAGTTGGTAAATTTATGGAATCAATAATTGCTGAGGCAATTCGTAGCCATCTTGAAAATCATAAATTGATTAAGGAATCTCAACACGATCTTACGAATTTACTAACTTTTTTCACTAAGGTGTTTGAGGAGGTAGATCATGGTAATGAATATGATATTGTGTATATGGACTTCAGTAAGGCTTTCGATAAAGTTCCACATCAGAGGCTACTGAGGAAACTTAATGCACACGGAATAGGAGGAGAAATTTTTTCCTGGGTAGAGGCATGGTTGACAAATAGGCGGCAGAGAGTTTGCATAAATGGAGAGAAATCAAGCGGTGTTCCACAGGGGTCAGTTTTTGGCCTCCTGTTGTTTACAATTTACATAAACGACATAGATGAGGGAATAAATAGCAACACTTAGTGCCATAATCTCAGAGGGGAACTAAGTGCCGTGTGAAATATCAAAACAGAACGAAATAATTGTCAGAGGAAGGAAAGTCTCCCTGAAAATAGGGTATAGATAGATCTGTATAGTGAATATCTCAGTGGTGCCGTAGTATACAGATAAGTTAATAGATGTTAAAGTGAAAACTAAGGCGGAAGTGTTAGGCCTGACGAGTTTCGTGTTTGAAATCAGTTGCCAGCGGCCTCCGGGTCCTTACCACGCAAGTCCGTGTATTGATAATCTTAAACTGTTAGTATAACTAACCAAAATCTAGTGATTACATTGTTATAAAGGTTTTTCTATGAAATACGAATAGGTGCGCAATTTTGAGGAAATAAGTAAATTGTCCAGCTCGGAAAATACGATAAACAGTGTCCAGTTGTGAGTTGTCAGTGAACGATTTCAACAACATAAGTCCGTATATCATAAGTCAACCATAGTGAAAATCAGCAGTGCTGTGGTGTAGGAAGTAGAAAAACTAAACCCAGTAGAGTGAACCATAAGTGCATATAAACCCAGGTGGTAAACCAGGCTGAGGTTAACCAGGGTGCCAGAAGTAAACAGGGTGCCAGAGGCAAACCAGGGTGCCAGACGTACGGCCGCCCGTCATAGTAGGAGCTGCCAGAAGCATCGGTTTTTTTTCTCCAACACTCAAGTTATACTTTTGTATCATACTGATCATTATTACTCTGTTTAATCATCTTCCAGTGGTCTGTCTCTCGAAACCCAAAAAAATCCCTACAGGATTCATTAAAAGTGACACTGGATCTCGTCTGATCCAAGAAATAAGGGAACCATTGACCGGATTCAAACTGGTATCCTCGACCGGATTCAATAAGTGGACAGAGTTTTAGGGGGCCTTAACAAACAACCAAACAATAACAAAAACTTAAAGCTTAAACTTAAAACTTAAACACTTACACTTGCAAATAAAATAGATACAATACAAATAGACAGATCACCACTTCAAGGAAGCTATTAGTAGAATATACAGTAAAACAACCAACAAAATCAGTCATGAAACCCTGTGTAGTATGCAACCAAACAAACAAACGTTCCATTGGATGGATTACATGCAACTTCTGTGGTAAATGCTGCCACGCCCCTTGTGTAGGCATTCAAGACTACTACACGAAATATCAAACAAGGGAAGTGTTTCTGGGTATGCCCAAATGAGACCGAATTGTGGAATAAAATCACATTGATATTAAAAGATGACATCAAATCGGACTTCATAAAAAACATGACAGCATTCTATAACAGTTGGGAAAGTAAAAAATCTGGGCCAGATGGTGCTACCGCCCCTGGTACAGATGTTGCAATGGTAGTCAGAAACTGTACGAATGGAGAAATAAATGATGGTGACCTGAAGAGGGACAGGAGCTCTAGTGACGTAAATGATGGGGAAACAGGTGTAGACAAGGACACACAAAAACTAGTGCTACAAACTAGCTATACCCCGGCAGATAGTAAACAGGGGGATGCCCTGCGAAATACTGAAGATAAATTACCAAAAACTGATGAAGGCTTCATTGTCAGCACTAGAGTTGAAGATAGAAATGAGACAGGAACACAAGCACCAATAGGGAATACAATAGGGAACACAATCACAAAAAAACAGGGCAAACAGAAACCAGGCCTATGTGAATATTATGCTCTTGGTATCTGCAGGCATGGAAAATCTGGGAAATCAGATGGGACATGCAATTATGATCACCCCATAAAATGCCGTGCCCATATGAAAACAGGAAAATGCAACCTAACGTCCTGTAAGTTTTAACACCCTGAAATGTGCCACTCATCAATTCAGGAAAGACAGTGCTATAACTTATATTGCCAGGCATACTACCTAAAGGGTACGAGGCGACACAGAACATCCAGACCATGGCAAAACCTGGGTAGCCACAGCCACACTGGAGAGAGAGGTTTTTTAGTGCCAGGAAGGAAAAAAAGCTGGCAGGTAATGACAGAAATTGTACACCAACTGCAATCACTTCTGGAGTGGAATCACAGTCAATGGCCTCCACTCCAATACAACAGATATTAGTGCTGGGAAAAAAAGACCCCCCCCCCATACCACCAATACCACCAATCCAACAACATTCATCTTTGCAAATATTCAGGGTCTAAAGCCAGCAACAAACAACAAAATACCTTACATCCGTGGACTCCTTACAGAGTCAAATGCTATGTTTGCGGCTTTCACAGAGACCCACATAAGGGATCACTTGGACAATAAAATATGGATCCCTGGCTACAACCTATACAGATGTGACAGAGTGAACAGGCAAAAGGGGGTTGGCCTGTATATCACAGAGTCACTTATATGTTCAGAACTACTAAATGCCTCAAATGATGTAGTTGAAGAATTAGCAATAAAAATCGAGAATCAAAACCTGGTCATCGTGGGTGTATACAAGCCTCCGGATGCAACGTCCCAACAATTCCAGGAACAGCTTCTGAAAATTGACCACTGTCTGGAAAATCTTCCAGCTCCTGCCCCCAACATCTTGCTCCTGGGGAATTTCAACCTAAGGCACCTAAAATGGAGGAGCATTGCAAACAATGTGGTAGCAGAGATAACACCAGGAGGCAACTCAGATGAAAACTCGCATACACATGAACTTTTAAATCTCTGCACCAAATTCACCTTAAACCAGCAAATAGTAGAGCCTACAAGATTAGATAATACTCTGGACCTCATCTTCACCAACAATGATGATCTGATACGAAATGTCATCATATCAAAAACAATATACTCAGATCACATGCATGCAGGGAGCCCAAGATCAACAAAATGTGATCAGCCGCGAGGGAGCCTTCTCCAAATTCAACTTCAATAACAAAAACATAAGATGGGACCAAGTAAACCAAGTCCTAAATAATATACAATAATATACAATGGGAAGATAGCCTAAGCATCACAGATCCTAACCTATGTCTAGAACAAATTAACTCTGTGGCACTTGAGGTTTGCTCAAGGCAAATTCCCTTTAGAAAAAGGAGGAAAAGATGCAAACTAGAAAGAGAGAGGCGCTCCCTATACAGGCGAAGGCAAAGAATAACGGAGCGGCTACAAGAGGCCAATATATCTGAAATATGAAGGGAGACACTAGTCAGAGAAATAGCAAACATTGAATTAAAACTAAAGGAATCTTACAGGAATAAAGAAACGCGGGAAGAACTAAAAGCCATAAATGAAATTGAAAGAAACCCAAAGTATTTCTTTTCTTATGCAAAGTCATAGTCGAGAACACCAACTAGTATTGGGCCCCTACTTAAACGGGATGGGTCCTACACAGATGACAGCAAGGAAATGAGTGAGTTACTTAAGTCCCAGTATGACTCGGTTTTTAGCGAGCTGCTAACCAGACTGAAAATCGAAGACCTAAATGAATTTTTTATGAGAGTGCCACAGAACTTGACTGACGCATGCCTATCTGACATCACCCCAACGCCAAATGACTTCGAAAAGGCAATAAATGACATGCCCATGCACTCCGCTCCAGGCCCAGACTCATGGAACTCCGTGTTCATCAAGAACTGCAAGAAGCCCCTATCACGTGCTTTTAACATCCTATGGAGAGGGAGCATGGACACTGGGGTCGTCCCGCAGTTACTAAAAACAACAGACATAGCCCCACTCCACAAAGGGGGCAGTAAAGCAATAGCAAAGAACTACAGACCAATAGCGCTAACGTCCCATATCATAAAAATCTTTGAAAGGGATCTAAGAAGCAAGATCGCCACTCATCTAGATACCCATCAATTACACAACCCAGGGCAGCACGGGTTTAGAGCAGGTCGTTCCTGTCTGTCCCAACTACTGGACCACTATGACCAGGTTCTAGATGCTCTAGAAGACAAACAGAATGCAGATGTTATATACACAGACTTTGCAAAAGCCTTTGACAAGTGTGACCATGGTGTAATAGCACACAAAATGCGTGCTAAAGGAATAACAGGAAAAGTTGGTAGATGGATCTATAATTTCCTAACAAGTAGAACACAAAGAGTAGTAGTCAACAGAGTAAAGTCTAAGGCAGCTAATGTGAAAAGCTCTGTTCCACAAGGCACAGTACTCGCTCCCATCCTGTTCCTCATCCTCATATCGGACATAGACAGGGATATAAACCACAGTGCCGTGTCTTCCTTTGCAGATGACACCCGAATCTGTATGACAGTGTCCACCGTTGAAGACACTGCAAGACTCCAAGCAGACATAAACCAAATCTTTAAATGGGCTGCAGAAAACAATATGAAGTTCAATGATGAGAAATTTCAATTACTCAGATACGGAAAACGTTTATCGCATAACTGCGATAAACCACCTCAATTACTGGGAACGCTTGAAGTTTCTAAACCTGTACTCCCTAGAACGCAGGCGGGAGAGATACATTGTTATATACACGTGGAAAATTCTCGAGGGATTAGTACCAAACTTGCACACGAAAATCACTCCCTACGAAAGCAAAAGACTCGGCAGGCGATGTAACATCCCCCCAATGAAAAGCAGGGGTGCCACTAGCACGTTGAGGGACAACACAATAAGTGTCAGGGGCCCAAGATTGTTCAACTGCCTGCCAGCATACATAAGGGGGATTACCAACAAACCCCTGGCTGTCTTCAAGCAGCCACTGGACAGGCACCTAAAGTCGGTACCTGACCAGCCAGGCTGTGGCTCGTACGTTGGACTGCGTGCGGCCAGCAGTAACAGCCTGGTCCAACATGAGGCCTGGTCACGGACCGGGCCGTGGGGGCGTTGACCCCTGGAATTACATAAGAACATAAGAAAGGAGGAACACTGCAGCAGGCCTGTTGGCCCATACTAGGCAGGTCCTTCACATTCCATCCCACTAACAGAATATTTGTTCAACCTAATTTTCAATGCTACCCAAGAAATAAGCTTTGATAATTTTATTTACTCATGTGCAATACCCACTCAAATCCAACCCCTTTCACTCATGAATTTATCCAACCTAAATTTAAAACTACCCAAGGTCCTTGCTTCAATAACCCTTCTAGGCAGACTGTTCCACTCATCAACTACCCTATTTCCAAACCAATACTTTAATATATCCTTTCTAAATCTAAACTTATCTAACTTGAATCCATTATTGCGGGTTCTCTCTTGGAGAGATACCCTCAAGACCTTATTTATATCCCCTTTGTTAATACCCATTTTCCACTTGTATACCTCGATCATGTCTCCCCTCATTCTACGTCTTACAAGTGAATGTAATTTAAGGGTCTTCAATCTTTCTTCGTAAGGAAGATTTCTAATGCTATGTATTAATTTAGTCATTCTACGCTGAATGTTTTCTAACGAATTTATGTCCATTCTGTAAAATGGAGACCAGAACTGAGCTGCGTAATCTAGGTGAGGCCTTACTAATGATGTATAAAGCTGTAATATAACCTCTGGACTTCTGTTGCTAACACTTCTTGATATAAATCCCAGTAATCTATTTGCCTTATTACGTACGCTTAGGCATTGCTGTCTTGGTTTAAGGTTGCTGCTTACCATCACCCCCAAGTCCTTCTCGCAATCTGTATGGCTAAGTTCTACGTTATTTAACTTATAAGTGCTTGGGTTATGGACACTCCCGAGCTTTAGAACTTTGCATTTATCTACATTGAACTGCATCTGCCATTTTTCTGACCAGGAATTGAGTTTGTCTAAATCCTCCTGTAGTTCACTGACATCTACGTCTGAATCGTTTATCCTACCTATCTTCGTGTCATCAGCGAATTTGCTCATATCACTAGAAATTCCCTCGTCAAGGTCATTTATATATATTATAAACAACAACGGGCCCAAAACCGATCCCTGAGGAACGCCACTTGTTACAGATCCCCACTCCGATTTAACCCCATTTATGCACACCCTCTGCTTCCTATTGGTGAGCCATGACTCGATCCATGACAACACTTTTCCCCCAATGCCATGAGCAGCCACTTTCTTTAACAGTCTCTGATGTGGTACTCTATCAAAAGCCTTACTAAAATCCAAATAAACAATATCGAATTCTTTATCATTATCAACTGCCTCAAAAGCTCTACTGAAAAAAGTTAATAAATTAGTTAGGCAGGAACGGCCCCTGGTGAATCCATGCTGAGTATCATTAATCAAATTATGCCTATCGAGATGGCTTCTTATGTTATCAGCTATAATCGACTCTAGTAATTTGCCTACAATTGATGTTAGACTTATTGGGCGGTAATTTGATGGTAATGACTTGTCCCCTGCTTTAAAAATAGGAATTACATTAGCCATCTTCCACGTATCCGACACTACACCTGTTTGAAGAGATAGGTTAAAAATGTTAGTTAAGGGTTCACAGAGTTCCATTTTGCATTCCTTAAGAACCCTTGAAAAAAGCTCATCAGGACCTGGCGATTTATTTTGCTTCAAACGGTCTATCTGTTTGATAACCATTTCACTAGTGACTGTGATACTACATAATTTATCTTCTTCAGGCCCACTAAAATACCTAGTTCTTGGGATATTATTAGTGTCTTCCTGAGTGAAAACCGAGAGAAAATAATTATTAAAGATAGAGCACATTTCATTCTCTTTGTCAGTAAGATACCCATAATTATTTTTAAGAGGACCTATCTTATCTCTAACTTTTGTTCTATACACCTGGAAAAAACTTTTTGGGTTAGTTTTCGAATCCCTAGCAACTTTAAATTCTCTCCAGGTAAATAAAGCAAATTTGCTGATGACACCAAAATAGGCCATCCAATTCATTCTAATGAGGACATTAGAGCACTCCAGGATGATTTGAATAGACTGATGCAGTTGTTGGAGAAGTGGCAGATGCAGTTTAATGTAGACAAATGCGAAGTTCTAAATGTTGGTCAGGACAATAACCATGCCACATATAAACTGAATAATGTAGATCTTAATACTTGTGATTGCGAGAAGGATTTAGGAGTTCTGGTTAGTAGTAATCTGAAACCAAGACAACAGTGCATAAGTGTTTGCAATAAAGCTAACAGAATCCTTGGCTTCATATCAAGAAGTATAAATAATAGAAGTCCTCAGGTTGTTCTTCAACTCTATATATCTTTGGTTAGGCCTCATTTAGATTATGCTGCACAGTTCTGGTCACCGTATTACAGAATGGATATAAATGCACTGGAAAACGTACAGAGGAGGATGACAAAGTTGATCCCATGTATCAGAAATCTTCCCTATGAGGATAGACTGAGGGCCTTGAATCTGCACTCTCTAGAAAGGTGTAGAATTAGGGGGGATATGAATGAGGTGTATAAATGGAAAACAGAAATAAATAAAGGGGGTGTAAATCGCATGCTGAAAATATCCAGCCAAGACAGGACTCTCAGCAATGGTTTCAAGTTGGAAAAGTTCAGATTCAGGAAGGATATAGGAAAGCACTGGTTTGGTAATAGAGTTGTGGATGAGTGGAACAAACTCCCGAGTACCGTCATAGGGGCTGGGACGTTGGGTAGTTTTAAAAATAGGTTAGATAAATACATGAGTGGGTGTGGGTGAGTGTGAGTTGGACCTGACTAGCTTGTGCTACTAGGTCAGATGCTGTACTAATTCCTTAAGTGGAAGTTACCTGACTACCTGGAGTTTACCTGGGGAGGGTTAAATCCAGGTGGTCGGCTAGATAAATATATGAGTGGGTGCGGGTGGGTGTGAGTTGGTCCTGACTAGCTTGTGCCAATAGGTCAGATGCCGTTCTCCTTCCTTAAGTGAATGTAACCTGACCTGGCTGGGTCGGGGCATTGGCTTAAGCCGGTTGGAGACTTGGACCTGCCTCGCATGGGCCAGTAGGCCTGCTGCAGTGTTCCTTCTTTCTTATGTTCTTAACGTACACTAAAAATGAAAGAAATCGGACCATAAATAACGGAGTTCACTTCTCAGCCATTAGTTGCACCTAAGCGGTATATTTCCGTATGGTTTTTATGGTTGTATTCTTGTTTTTTTGGTCTCATTGATAGAATGGAAGTTATATTACAGAAATAGATATGATTTTGATTGGTTTCATGACGAAAAGTACCTTGAAATTGAGCTCAAAGTAACAGAAATGTTTGATTTTTTGGCGATGTTCAAGAGTAAACAAATATGCAGTCATGAATGAGTTTACATTATTTATACAATTATTACAATAATGTCGTAGTCTGCATAACAGTAAATCCATTTTTTATGTGAATAAAAATTCCAAATTATTTATATTGTAATAATAATAATAATAATAATAATAAGAATACATATAATAGTATAATATAATAATAATAATAATAATACATGTGTAATAATAATGTACAGTGGACCCTCGCTATTCGAACACTCCAAAACTCGCCCTGATTCCAGAATGCTGTTCATGTGCTGTTACCAAACGAATTTATTCCCATAAGGAATGATGTAATTAGATTAGTCCATTTCAGACCCCCAAAAATACACTTATAAAAACACTTACAATAATAAACTTACATAAAAGGGTAAGTTTTGGGTTGTTCGAATATCGAGGGTCCACTGTACTATATAATAATAATTATAATAATAGACGGCTTTGAAAGGCCGTCACTAGATGGCAGTGAATACCACAACAATGCTGGAGTGGTTATGGCCGCCTCCACTTTCTTGGGTAGCATTGAAAATTGGGTTGAGCAAATATTCTGTTAGTGGGTCGAATTGTGAAGGACCTGCCTAGTATGGGCCAACAGGCCTGCTGCAGTGTTCCTCCTTTCTTATGTTCTTATAGTATTTTATTCATTCTAGAGTATATATCAGATTTCTATGTTATTTATATTGTTTATTATGTCATATTAGATGAATTGTGATAGATAAATAAGCTGTAGAGATGATGATAGCGAAATATTCAAGGAGTATTTTGTCCTGTCTCCAGACAGACTCGTCGGCCGCCGACGCCACCACATATATAATGACATATTTTATTCATTCTAGAGTATATATCAGGTTTCTATGTTATTTATATTGTTTATTATGTCATATTAGACGAATTTTGATAGATTAATAAGCCATAGAATTGATATTAGGGAAATTATTGAAGTATTTTATGGCGCCTGGAATTCCACTGGAACGAATTAATTCCATTTCAGTTAATTTAAATGAGGAAAATTGATTATGCAAACGAGCAAATCCAGATGCAAGCAAGGTCACGGAATGGATTAAACTTGTTAGTGGAGGGTCCACTGTAGTATGTTTTTGCTACATGTATTAAAAGCTATTTTGCTTGGAAATCTTCCATATGTTCTTTAATTACTTAGGCTCTTAAACAAGATCTGCAATTGATATTATAGAATGTACAGTGGACCCTCTGTTTTCGTATGCCCTAGTTTGTATGTAAAACTATAGTTATTCTATATAAAATGTATTTTTTGTTAATATTTTTGGGTGTCTGGAACGGATTAATTGGATTTACATTATTTCTTATGGGAAATATTAACAAAAAATACATTTTATAGAGAATAACTAGTTTTACATACAAACTAGGGCATACGAAAACCGAGGTTCCACTGTATATTACATTAGAAAGCCATTGTTGAAACCTATTGCTGTATTTTAGTAATGTTACAAAAAGGCAAAGGGTATTCATGGCTGAAAAGATTATTCTATGTAGAATTTGGTTTTCTTGAGAGTCTGAGATAAGCATTTCCCAGTTATAAGTAGGTTTTCATTCATTCATTCCTATAATTTTTTAAGTTAATAATCAAAAGATTCCTGCACTTCTCAACATACAGGTGCCCATCGCTTTTTAGGGTAGATTTGTTCCAAGTGCAGAATTTAGTGTTAATCCTTTGATTGGCCTTCTGTACTAAGGCCAATCAAATGATTAATACTAAATTCTGCATAATAAGAACCAACATGTTTTGTGAATCTTAACTGTATAGTTTAAAAAGTTTTTGGAGTACGTCAGATAATTAAAAAATTTGAAACAATGGAAAAATTAACAAAATATCCAATTCTTTCAGATTGCAAGACTGTACCTTGTCTCAGACATCCTTCATAATTGCAGCGTTAAAGTCTCAAATGCTTCATTTTATAGAAAAGGGTAAGACAAAAAATTCTTATTGTTTAATGTACAGTAGGTCCCTAACTTATGATTCACTTTTAAGATACTGTATTAACATTTTGGAACTCATTGTGTTCCAAACATGGATTCACTTTTGGATATTCACAACTAAAGATTTCCAATACTTAATATTTTTTTTTTTTTTTTTTTTTACCAAATGCATTCATATCTTGTGTATGTTCATTTTATGCATGTAGAGAGAGCCCATGTTTGCTTGGTCAAAATTAGTCAGGAACTACAAATTTAATGTTTGGGTTTTTGTGGAGTTGAATTATGAAGATTTTTTTGGTGAGATTGTTACCAAATTCATCCCACTTGACTGCTAAAACTCCCCTTACTTACAATGTAACAAATGAAACATTTACATTTGTGAAATTTAAAAAGTCTCGAACTATGGAAAATAAATTCACCCCAAAATATTAGATTAAAAAATCACGAAACATGTACAACTGTATATAGTTCAGTTATATTTTTGCTTGCCACTTCGTAGGGTAAGTTATCTACATTATATATCATTTTTTTTAACACCAGCCATATCCCTCCGAGGTAGGCTGGCCCGAAAAAGAAACACTTTCACCGTCATTTGGTCTATCACTGTCTTGCCAGAGGTGCACTGACATCACAGCTCAGATGCCCCTCTAAACTGCAATATTCCCACCCCTCCTTCAGAATGCAGGCACTGTAATTCCCACCTCCAGGACTCATGTCTGGCTAACCAGTTTTCCTGAATACCTTAATAAATGCTATCTTATATGTTGAAAAAATAAGTTTGTTAACATAGCCTATCCTTAGCTTTCCTGTGTATGCCTTGGACTGTTTTGTATGTTGTCATTGTGTTTGCCACTTTCTTTCTTCCAGAGACAAAAGTTCTAGCTCATGTTTCTTTAAGTTCAAGCCTTATTGCTCCAGCACCAGTCCAGAGGCATATGTTTTGAGCTTTGTTGAGCTTTGTTTTGTTTGGCTTAGTGGGGTTTCTGTGGTTACACTGCATATTCAAGTACTGGTTGCACATGTGTGATGAAAAGGGAGCACTTCAGGATATAACTTTGGTGTAACTTTAACTTGCATTTCTGTAGGATGTTTCATCTGCAGTGGGGTTTTATCAAGTACAGTGGACCCCCGAGTTTCGGCCATAATTCATTCCTTCTAAGAAGGTTGTTCAAGTGTCATTACCGAACTAATTTGCTCCCTTAAGTAATAATGTAAAGTAGGTTAGTCCATTTCAGACCCCCAAAAATACACTTACAAAAGCACTTACAATAATACACTTACATAATTGTTCGAGTTTTGAGGTGATTGAAACTCGGTGGTCCACTGTACAAAGAAATAAGTAAAAACACTGCCTTGTAAAGCACATAAGCATCCTGAGATCAGTCCAGATGGTGGAGAGGTCAGTGGAGGTGATATCAAGAAATTATGAGATCTGGGGTGTTAGGTCAAGGAGTTTCATCCTAGATAACATGTGCAATGGGTTTGCTCTATGGTTCTGGTGAGGCGGATAGTTGCTGCCTCAAGACGTCTTCATTTTGCCCTGTTGTTTTCAAGGTGCAATGAACCTTTGGATAACTCACAATCTGTTAACATCTTTTCATTGTAGCATGATTGGAAAATTGCTGCACATTTTTGTGAAACACGCTGTAAAAATTTGTTTACAGGGTGGAGAACATGTAGAGGAAAATTTAGTTTTTCCCCTCAATCACTGAGAATCATGGGGAGTCTTTCAGGGGAGACCTACTTCATTGTACATAACCAATACCTTACTCGGCCAGTGTTAGTGAATCAACTTTTGATCTTTTCATCATTCCCTCTCATCTCTGGATAGTAAGCATAGCACCAAGAAGAATGTGAATGATCTGGAACTGCAAAGAATCATAAGTGTGAAAGTTGCAGCGAGTGGGACAACTGAAGAATAAGGCACCCTTGTCAGCTTGCAGAGATGTGGATATGGGGTCTTTGACACACATCACCACATCTTAATTACATTATTATCTTCATTGTTTTTTACAATTTCAAGACCTATACAAAATTTGTTTGCCTTTGTTTGGAGGTTTAATGAATATAACCCTGTTTTTCCCATATGTTCTTCAGTTCAGTTTACATATATTTTTTTTATTACATGCTGATTTCAGGAACGTAACTACCATATTATTTGACAGTCGACTGTATATCACTTGTGATTTCTTCTCGGTACTTGAGGTAGGAATACAGTTTATAGTGAACCACACAGGTGTTCTTGATGTTGTCCATTCTGTATGCATACTTGTTTTCGTAAAGGCATTCTGCAAATCTCGGACTGTCATGAATATATAAATTATTACGTCTCGTACTTGGAATGTTATCAACTCTTGTACCAGTGGTTTTGTTGGGGTATGAAGTTTTAGAAAGTTCTCTTAATCCTGTCGCTGTCTTTTACATAAATCTGTCATTGATGCCAGTGTTGATTACATAGATCTACCCCTCAGATATGTTGAGCAGTAAATTTTGGCCTAGACATGAGAGAATGGGTGAGTGTGCACATTATAAAAATCCTGCCCCACACTGCGTGATGGGAAAAGAAAGTCTGCCCTTGTGTTTGGTTTGAAACAGCAACTTAAGTATTTTCTAGGATGGTTTTCATGATTTTGTTAGCACTTTCTTGGTATCTAGTGATAGAGTAGAAGATGTACTAGTGAATTAGAAATGATTTTCTTTGGTTTCAGACTGGGTGTAGCTTGGAATAAGACTCAAAGTTGCAAAAATATTAGATTGTTGGCAATTTTTCTTAAAGGGTAGGATTACCTGCTTACCCCACAATCCCCTCCAGTCTGTTTTATGGAATTTTACTAGGTCTTCATTTATTAGGAAAGCTTAAACCACAACCAGCCACTGTTGGTGTATTTTATTATCTAAGAAATGAGGTAAAACTTTAATTTTTGTGGTGGATTCTAAATGGAGGGCAATTGTTATATAGGAGAAGCCTGAAAAAACATGATTAATAAACAGGAAATTTTGTGTTAGTGGCTGAAATGCCTACAGTACTGCCTCTCCTCACTTGGCGACGTACTCGTTTACTGACGCCTCGGACTTACTACGGGCTCTCCGACCAGTATTTATACCTAAATACATAATGTATATTAGAGCTGATTTCCTCAATTCTGTTTATTTCAATATTCAGTACACTACTGTATAAACATTTAAAAATATACCAGATATGTTGTAAATGGTGCAAAGGTGACATTAAAACAATATCAAAGATGGTTGACACAAACCCACTACCATTATAGTATGCTCCTCAGTTAGCGACAAATTCGTTTAACGACGTGGTCTTAGGAACAGAACTCCATCGTTAAGTGAGCAGAGGCTGTATTTACGTATTTAGGAAATAGTTTAAAATAACTGTTTTTTTATGGATTTGAGTATAATTCTTAAATCATCTTCATGAGAGATTACATACGTAATTTGTTGAATTTTGTGTAAAATTGGTCAAAGTACCAACTTCTGTGCACATTATAGGTTAGTTCTGATAGTTGAATGGGCAGTTTTTTGTGCTCAATCGATAGAACTGAAGGCATACTGGTGAAATAGCTAGGAATTGAGTGGAATTGGATTGCCAGTTTTGTGCCTGCTTAATTTCTTAAATTTTCCATTAAAATTTAAATTTTTGGTGTCATTATCTTTAATAGAAGATTCTCTACCATTTTAGAAGATAATTTTTTTTTAAATTGCAATACTCAGCACTTTTAATTTTGGGAGTTACGACAGTGAAAGGGTAATAGTTTTTGTGGTAAGAACTACTATAACCATGAATAATTGCTATATCTATGTTGGCTCTAGGGACAATGAGGGGGGAGGTTAGTGACTTTAATTAGTCCTATGTCTTCTATCTCTGGGTATTTTGTACAGTTGGAGAAGAAAGTTTCTCTACTCTCTCTCCTGGCAGAAGTAACATCTAACAACTCATACATAGTAAACAGAGGAGTAAATGCTATTATTATGAATGAATTAATGCAGCTTGTAACAACTACATTGATTGGTTGACAAAATTTGGTACTTTGTGTATGTATGTAAATGCAGTTTTGTGAATGAAGACATGATTCATAAATGTCACCTTGCATCCATGATTTATGGGATGTCACCTTGCAGCAGTGATTTATGAGTTATGTCACCACAGTGTCCTGTGATAGGCCTATTTAATGAGCTATATCTGTAGGAGTGAGGCCACTCTCTCTCCTAGATAATGCTTCCATGCTGGGCAATTTTGGTTTACCCATGATTCAAAATATAGGCAAGGCAGGCATCTGCCACACTGTATTGATCCGACATCACTCCAACAAATATTTCCTTTGAATCCACATTCCAATGTGTTTAGCTTTACACTCCTTGGTAGGCACACATGTTATTTCTGATTGCTTTGTCACAGCATATGTAAACAGGTGGAAGGTAAAAGATGTTTTAGTACTAAATGTTTTAAAAGCCAATCATAATTGAATTCACTAGTGAATGGTTGTTCAAAAACCAGGATTCCCCATTCACCTCTAAATCTGATTGCACATGTTATACAATTGTATGCCAAAGAAACTACAACATCAACAAGGTTTGTAAACAGAAATGATTAATCCAAACCAGGAAAATAAACTCATGCTACAATACACCCATCATTATCTAAACCATCTAATATATATGAGAAGATAAATTACCTGTAAGGAGATATACTACAGAAGATACTGACAATTAATTTTGTCAACCACTCAACATCATCATTACAAGCTGCGTTAATTTGTTCATAAAAGCTTTACTACGTCATGAGTTTCCAGATAACATTTCTGCCAAGCAAAGAGAGTAAGTGAACTTTTTTCTCCAACTGTACATGTGAAGAGCTCAAAGTTTACAGGAGTGGAGGAGATGGAGTAGGAATATCAGGGAGCAGAAAGCATCTTCAGTATATTTTTGTTCTTTATATAGAAATTCATCACTGTATGTCCTGAGTGCATAGTTTTTTTTTTTTTTTTTTTTTTTTTTGGGTTGTGTGAGTTATTAGGTATTAAGTACTCTTTGCTAGTTAGTTTCCTGTAGATGTGCTTCAGAATGTTATCATCATTTAATGCCTAACATATCAAGGAATGGTCCTTTTCTTCCTTGAAAGTAACTTGTATGAAAGGCTTGAATTTGTAGAGTTCTTTTTTAAATTTGGTGATTTTCAAGTGGATTGGTACTATGACTAAAATATCAGGTTAAGATGTACAAGAAAGAAAAATATTTAACTAGAGAACTTTGTGAATTGGTTGTTTCATCTCAAATGTATTGGTGTGAAGCATTGGTATGGCCTGAGTGTGAGAAAGTATGTGTTATAAGATGAACAATATTAGGTGCCATATGCGGTGTTAGGAGAGGGAGTATGAGAGATGGTAATGTTTTAGGAATAGGTGGATTTATACAAGTACTGCCTTTGAGGCCAGTGAAGGAACTCTTAACCCTTTCACCGTCAGTCCCGTAATATTACGGCTTGCAAGCCAGTGTCCGTCCCGTAAAACTACGCCAAAATTCTAGCAGCTTCCAGTCTTGGGTGAGAAATCTGGTACACCTACATATTAGAGAATGGGTCTGAGTAGTTAGTGTGTGCAGTATAAAAAAAATCCTGCAGCACACAGTGCATAATGAGAAAAAAACCTATTTGATTTAAAACAGAGGCTTTGCGGTGTATTTTCATATGGTATTTATGGTTGTATTCTTGTTTCCTTGGTCTCATTTGATAGAATGGAAGATGTATTACAGAAATAGAGATGATTTTGAATGGTTTACATATGAAAATTACCTTGAAATTGAGCTCCTAGTAGCAGAAATGTTCAATTTTTGCCAATGTTCAAGAGTAAACAAATCATGTCATGTGTCCAGTAGACGTCAACTGGTAGGTCTAATATGCTTTTACAAATGCACTGATATTATTTATACCATTTTTACAATAATGCAGTAGTCTGCATAACAATAAATCTTTCATTTTTTGTGTGAATAATAATTCAAAATGGAAAGCAAGCATAATATAAGAGGGCCCTGGAGACGTGACTAATGAACAGAGAAGATGTTATTTTAGTGGTAGGAATGTTTACATTGTTAACTCTGGATCCTATTTTGAAATTGGCCTTCCTTGAATTTTGTATGAAATTTACCAAATTACCAATTTCTGATCACTTTATTGGGTAGTTGAAATTGGTAAATGGGTGGTTTCTTGTACTCAGTCGATAGAACAAAAGGAGTTCTAGCAAAATAGCTATGCGTTTGGTCAACTGGAACAATGGAATTGGCTGAAAATAGGGCTCAGTGGGTGAAATCACCGATGCATAAATATCACTGAGACCGCTAACTTCGCAAGAGCATAATTCTGTAAGTTTTCCATCAAATTTCGTACTTTTGGTTTCATTACCATCGGGAAAAGATTCTCTTATCATTTCATAAGATTTTTTTTTTTTTAAATTCTTCGACACTAAGAGCAAGGGTCTTGTCAGTGAAAGGGTTAAATCAAGTAATTGGACCAGGTCTTCCCCTCCTTTGATTGGTCCAGATTACTGCCCATTTTCCCAGGTGCTGTATGACCCCAGTAGATTTGGCACTCGTTGCTGAATATAATAATGTAAGAGTAACTTGTTGAGTACAGAATTAAGAAAGTGTGTAGTTAAAAATAAAAAAGCCCAAAAAAAAAGAAATACAGTGGACCCCCGGTTTTCGTTATTTTTTCGTTCCAGAATGCTGTTCAAGTGCCATTACCAAACGAATTTATTCCCATAAGGAATAATGTAAAGTAGACTAGTCCTTTTAGACCCCCAAAAATACACTTATAAAAGCATTTAAAAAAATACATTTACATAAAAGGGCGAGTTTCGAGCAGGACGAACACCGGGGGTCCACTGTAATAATGAAGATAGGATAACTGGGTATGAAACTAGCAATGAAGAGGACTTGGTTAGGAGATGTGAATAAGTTGACAATTCACTTATAAATTTTGCTGTGATTATTTTACTGTAGTATGGTAATAGTATTTTCCAGAGATGCTATGGAGTTTGGAAGGTATCTTGAAGAATCATGCATGCCAGAATATTTTTGAACCATTGCATTTATATTGCAGTACATTATTGAGGCAGTACAAGAATTCGTATTGCAGCTTTAGACTATTAAATTTCCTGTGTCTCCTTTAGATACACTAGGCTGGGTTATGCCCCTTGCTAGTGGCCACATTACAGTGGTGATATAAGAATTATTTGAGGAATAAAGGAGTAAAGAAAGAATTGATTGAGGGATTCACATAGAAAGCTGGATGTATGAAACAAAATTTAATTATGCCTATTAAGGAAACGGGTGTTGGAAAAGCAAAAGCCGTAGAAAAACTGCATGCATGAAGCAAAATTTAAATTTGCCCATTAAGTACACAGGTGTGGGAAAAGCAAAAAGGCACTGGAAAGACTTGATGAGAAAAATGGTCATGCCTGTTAAAGCATAAAAGGAGACAAGGAGTTGGGGTAGAATGTACACGTAAAATATTTGTTCTAGTATGTACCTTTGCTCTTGTAAATAAAAAGCAGCAGCAGGGTAGACATAAAGGTTTTATAACTATTTAATTCTCCACCAGGCAGGGGTGATTCATTGGCAAACTCTTAACACACAATAGCTGACTTAACAGGAGAGTATAGACATCACATCCACTGCTGACCCATTGAACTGTAGTATGCTCATCCTACTTCTCAGATGAAGGCATTGAACTTCCCAGTGCTTAAAACTGAAGTCCAGCTAGCCATTTTACCCGAGTCCTTTCATATATATACAGTGGTACCTCGACTTACGATGGTCCCCAAACTCACCCTTTTATGTAAGTTTATTTTTTTAAATGCTTTTGTAAGTGTAATTTTGGGGGTCTAAAAGGACTAGTCTATTTTACAACATTTCTTAAGGAGATAAATTCGTTTGGTAATGGCACTTGTGTCGTGTCAGTATCATATACTATACACTTGTGTAGTGTATCTTTCCTTTTATACAGCTGGTCCCTTTGCGTGTGACGTCAGCGGGTACCGTGACGTCACACGCAAAGGACCAGCTTATAGAAAGATACACTACACAAGTGTATATGATACTGACACGACAGCTCGGCCATGTTATCGTATGACGTCTCGGCATACTATACAACTCTATAGGCTGAACAGACAGGTGGTACTGGATGAATCTATACAATAGCAAACACATTATAACTTTGAACTGATCAAGAATAATCTTACTCTCGCACTTCTTGAGTTAATGGTACATAAGAGAAATTTAATGGATCTAGATATAATGGATTACATATAAAACAATTGCAAATTTGATCGATCAATCGATGTGTATTCATGTACTCTTCGGCTTCTGAGGAAGAATAAATATTTACAGGGAAGAAGTTTTAACAGGAAAGATAAACTCGGCTAACACGGGTTATACTGTTAAAACTCAGAACTCAGAGAGAACTTGAACACACAACAATCTTGCTAGATACTGGAAATCTAATAACAAAACACACAGTCAATAATTCGGTTCTAAACTGGATTTTCTGATTTTCTATCTTTAGCTCACAACTTATGATCACTTTCCTACTGGAGGAATGAACAGGCCTCGGTGGAGTGGATGGATCTCTCCCGGCTGAAATAGTTAGCTCAATAACACAAAGTATGAGCAAAGGAGAACGGCTCTCACTATCTCTTACTGCAGGTAATAATTACTCGACACACGACACTTTACTCTGCAAAGGCTTACTGTCAACTGGAAGGAACACTATCTGGAACACGAGGGACAACAACTGGCACTCTAGTGAATACACTAGCAACAGAAACGGCTTTCTGCAATTGCTTTTGCATCAGCGAGAGACGCTATAACTCATTCAAATAGTCTTTCTTCAACAAAGCGTCCCCTGGAGAGGAACTACTACTTGAACTAGCAACATTGCAAGGATAGACTCAGTACTCAAGGCGGTCCGGGATACCTCCGGTACCCTAGGCATCCGAACGCTATCTTGCATGCAAGATATTGTAGGGGCTGAATTCCAGACAGGAGTGACAGTAATACTAGTGCCTTGACCGCTCGGCTACGTTAACAAGTAAAACACATACTTTCTACAAGAACTAATCTGAACTTCACATTCCGCATCACTCTGGCAATTCTCTGATACAAGCTGGAAGAACAAACACATTGTTCAAAGGCTAGAGACTGTCTTTCAGTCATTAAGGGACTATGAGGGCTGTTTACTGACTCATTATCATTATGGCGCTGAATGGCAATACACACAGTATTATCGCACATGGTTACTAGAACTTCAATGCCTTGACTGGCAGAAAACACACAGTTATCACTTGAATTTACTTGAGACATGACTGAGCAATGAACGAGAATCGAATTGAAAGCAAAATTTACACAAGTATATGGCACAAGATAGCTTAACTGACAGTAATTATTAACTATTCTGCATGAGTAACACGGATAAGAGCACAATAACACTAAAGAAAAGATAACTCACTGGAAATTGACTTGGCAAGAAAATTCAACACACTAAGATAAAACAATCTAGCTTTAACTTGAACAGCAAAATGAGTTTTCTTTTCTTTAAATATCAACAAAATTGCAACACAATAAAAAGAATTAAATACACAATTAATTAAAAGAATTCAATAATGCTTATGGCACTAGCAACAATCTGATAAAACAATTCGGTAGAATTGTTCACTGGCAATAAATGAAAGTAACTTTACTGCTTGTATCACTAGGAGTTCACTGGAATATTACTTATTACTCTAGGAAATGACAAGTTACTTGAGCAGTAAACACAACAAAATTGATAAAACAAGGTGAATACTGGCGAATTTACTTTACACAAAATCAATTTCAGGAATGACTGATTGAAAAAAATTCACACTGGGGTAAATTATTTTCACACAACACAAAGATATTAGAAATAACATAGTTTGAACACTCTTACTCTTAATTGCAAGCAAAGCAAGGTAACTCAATGAAACAGTTACTGAACAATTTACTAAAAACACTGACTTTAAACAAACTAAGAGTGAATTTGTTCAAACACATGAAAAACAAATGGAAATTTATGACAATAAAATGGTATTAACACTTACATTAGCTGAAGATACTCATCAAAGCACAGAACAGTTAACTTACTGCCTCTACAAAGTCATGCTCTTGTTGACTATATACAAGTAATTATTGTAGCAAAATAATATCTTCAGTAAGGTTTTTGTCTAATCTGCAAAATGAAGGCACATTAGCACTATACAAAAAGAACAAGTACACAAAACAATATTGGGTGCAATGGGAATAAGTAACACTGACTGCAACACATAAGAATTAGCAGGGAATACTACTGGTAAAATGTAAAAAAATTGCTTGGAGGAGAAAACAATATATAGTTGCTGGGGCAAGCAAAATTAATTAATTACACAATTAAAACATTAACAAACAAGGGTTAAGATAATAAAAAAATAACTCTGGGATAGTACACTTGGTGGAACACAATAATTAACAAAACAGAAAATTCAACAACACATGGGTAATGCTGGGGAAAAAAAATTTAAAATCTTTTAAAAAATTACTACTTGATGGAATATTGGAACACAGGATAACTTCAACAAAACTGTACTTACTGCATACTTAGTAACACAACGAAATTCACAGAAATTATAACGCAATAACTAACAAGAGACAATACTAGTGAAATCAAAAATTAATGCAAATAATTAATTTAACACAGAACACTTCCTAGGATAACTCAAAATTTATGTAACTCGCAGAAATTGTCTCAACACACGAAATTGTCTATAGATTATATGAAAAATAAAACAACACAATAAATGTATCTAGGGTATAAAACTTGACTGAAGCGTGGTGGTGGAGGCTGGTGGAGGATGGTGATCCACACGCGCAGATATCTAGGAGTAATGTGCATAAACGTTGAACTACGAACCGAGGCTTTTGTACAGTTGGCACAACAGTTCAGAAGAAACACACTCAGGACGCTCGACCTGGTTCGTAGCCAATAAACTGCTTGCAGGACCCAGTTAAGGGTGAAATAATCCACACTTAATGCTTTGTGTGGGTGGATGCACGTGGTCAAGGCGTCTGCCTTAGCGTGGGTGGTGGGGGGGTGGTGGCTGGTAGGGTTAGCCCACACTGCTTCCCGCGTGCGCCTGTGGCTTACGCCGTTTACATGAACTTAACCCAGGGTGGCTTGAATAACCCAGGAATACCACGGGGGTGTTATTGTACACAGAACAGCAATACACTGGAGTACAAGGTGGTATAAATGCTTGGACTCACGTGGCTTACTTCTCAGACAGCAGAGTGGCTTGCTGGCTTAGTAGATTATTTTCACACAGATTGACTGGCTTGGAATCTTGTGACAAACTAGCACAGCAAGGTAGAAGCTGGCTTAAGCCTAGGCTGACGTAGCTGGTGGTGGCTTTACTGGCTTGAATGGGACTCTCCCTCACTGGCTTACTCGTACAGAATTTGCAAAACCCGGTCAACCCCTCGTAGGTTTTAGCAAAATTAACAAGTAAGGCACTTAGCTGACCAGGAGATACTGTAGATATGTAGACTTCTTTGATTTAGGAGCTGGTAACGTGGTCGGTCTGGAGGCTGTTTGCTTGCTTGAAGTCTATCTCTCTATAACATCGTAATCGATAAAAATTACGGCACACCGCTGCTCACCACTTGTCGCGTGGGTCTTGGGAGAGATATATAGGAGGTCAAAGATACTCCTTGTTGGATGGTTACGGTATATTTACAGTAAGTGAAGGAGAGGCCAGCCACCCGTCTGTCTCGCCTGTAGGTCTAACGTTAGTGAGGGAGAGTGCCTATGAGAGGCTGTGCACATGCGCTGAGCCTCTGACGTCAGCGGGTACCGTGACGTCACACGCAAAGGGACCAGCTGTATAAAAGGAAAGATACACTACACAAGTGTATATATGATACTGACACGACGCGACACTTGAACAGCATTCTGGAATGAAAAAATATCGTAAGTCGAGGTACCACTGTATTATGTTTTTTAAAGTACACAAATTCAGTAGAACACTTGCCTCCCCTCATTCCAATCTAACACATGATTTAGCATCACCTGTTTTGCTTGCTGAAAAGTATGTGTAATAAACTTTTGGTAAAGGTAGGTCATCCTGTATTAAATGAAAACACAAGTGAGAAACAAGAAACTGACACATTGTTAAAGAATAGATTGTACTGTGCTTAAGAAAATAATACTTTGCTGGAGAATGGATCAGTTCCTTTACAATGGGTTGTTTGTTTTTTGTTAACATCTTTAACCCTTAAACGGTCCAAACGTATATATACGTTAGTACTGCTACTGCCCCAAACGTATATATACGTTTTATTTTTCATGCCTCCAAATTTGGCACGATTGGCCTGAGATGCCTGGTCAGCATAGAATGGGTCTTAACACTCGGTGTGCACCATGTTAAAAAAATCTGGGACCACTTAGTACCTTGTGGGAGCACCAGTTAAATTGAGCGCCAGCTAGAGCAAACACTGCAGCAAACACCAAGGATTCACTAATGTCATGTCATATTAACACTCCCCTTTGAAGTGGAAAGTGATGTCGGCAGGCTGGCAGGCCAGCTGGCTGCCTGCCTGCCTGCCTGGCCACCTGGCTGGTAGGCAGCTGATTGGCCACCTGGCTGGCCAGCAGCTGGCTGGTCAGCTGGGTACCTGATTGGCTGTCTATCTCTGTCTGTCTGACTGTATCTATCTGTCTCTGTCTCTATCTCACAGGAACACATACGTAAATACAATTATACATAGTGTAAATTACCTAGGATAACTAAAAAAGTTATATAATGTGCTTGTGATCTGCGTAATACCAGTTGGTTTATGAGCTACTCTCTGAGACAAGCAGACAGACAGAAAGACACAGACAGACAGAAAGACACAGACAGACAGAAAGACACAGACAGACAGAAAGACACAGACAGACAGAAAGACAGACACAGACAGACAGAAAGACACAGACAGACAGACAGACAGATACAGACAGACAGATACAGACAGACAGACAGGCTTGAGTAACACATAAAGGGAAGCAGTATAATCTCATCAAATGTCATCACTGTAATTTCTGGACTGATAAGAAGAGATAAGACTACCCTTACTTCCCCACAAATGTCACCAGTCATCATTAGTGGAGATCAGATGAGATAAGGCAGCGACACAAACCTTACATAATGCTTCATTATAGATATCAAACCTGACTACCTCCCATTTCCCAGTTGTTGTGCTGCAACCTCTATGGATTTAGCACTTCCATAAGCATAAGAATGATGTAAATAAAAAATAATGGAATTGTAAATTGACACAAATCATTACTAGATAATGCAGTAATTGAGTGACTAAGGAAGCAGTGGATATTATAGTGCCAATACAAGTTTCATTGTTGCCATATATGGGGAGTGATGAACTATTTCTTTCTGTTAAATCAGCTGACATTGCTGGTGTGGAATTAGCCAGCTCTGCTCCAAAAGCTATAGGGTGTTCCCTTGTCCCAAGGGCTAAATTGGTCTCCTGGCTTTTATCAGTCCAACACACACGTATACATTTATTAATTCATCAGTAATATAATTTCTTCGTTGTACCATGTATTGTGTTTCCCTTTGCTCTGGTTAACAAATGTTTACTGAAGACTGATAATGTCTGTCCTCACTAGCTTATTCCATTTTTCTAAATTTTTAATAAGAGCTGCAGGCCATGTCTATTTACTTGTGCTTTATCCATATTCATTTCTCTATTTCTCCACATTTTTTTCAACTACTCTACTACATCAAATTCACAAATATCTACTACTCACCTAGCTTTGTCTTGAAGTCTCTTGCTTGTCTTTCACTTTGCTACTTGTTTTCTTGAATTCTTAATTACAGCTCTTGCTATCATTCATGAATAAGTCTCTGAATTTTAAATCACTAAAGAATGTTCAAATGTATGATATCAAGTAGTTAGTTTACTGGGACACTGTAAAGAAACACTGTTTTTTAAGTAATGCAGTAATTTTTTACATTATTCTTTTCTATTAATTTTTGGTTTTGTTTATATTTTTCTTAACAGAACCTTGTATATGACTGTATTTATATTTTATGTACAGCTTTCAGGCCAAACTAGCAGAAATATTTGAAGGCCTTCACATAGCGTATAATCTTGTGGAGTCTCGGCTTCGAGCAGAGCAGGTCAAGCAACGTATTATGCAGTGTTGCCGTGCCTGGGAAGACTGGGCCATTTACCCTCACGAGTTCCTAATCCATCTTCAAAACCTGTTCTTAGGCCTAGTGAAAAGAGTAAGGATGAAAAGTTTCTATCTTATAAAGTTCATGTTTAGATGATAATGAATGCTCTCTTGATTGACTTTTTAGTATACTACTCTTACTATATACGTAGTAGCATTCAAATTGACTTGTGTGGCCATTCTGATAGCTTATGTATTTTCCTGACTCTACAAATGGAGTTTTTTAGTTGGGCCATTAGATTTAATAAATCTATTAACTCAGTGGTCAAACATTTGTTGTGTGCTAGCTTGAAGGTCAGAAGAGATGTATATAATTATTTGTCTAAACTTATTCAAGTGAGTGTCGCAGAACACTTCAGATGCAGCTAGTTTTATTGACAGATATTGCAGTGGTTGCAAATGCTGTATATATTATCATAATCAAATAAGTGTTATTATATTATGATTATTATTGTTATATCCATGGGGAAAACTTTAAACCCATAGGGATTGTACAGTACCTGGGGAACAGGAGGCGTTTAGGTTCAGTCTAGGGTAGGGTAGCTTCATTTCTTTGATCAACATTTTTATTATTCAGGAGGGTGACTCAGAGCCTATACCATATGTCATGGTCACAGTGGATTCCTGCCTCATGTGCACCTCTTTCTCAGTTTCCTCAAGATCTGGAGTACACATTGTCAATTTAGATGTGTTTTTATAATGTCATGTGCCAAAGGCAGGGAATGAGCCAAAGAACCTTTTGAAACTATAATTAAGGCTTTATCAATTAGTTTATTTTTTGAATCAGTCATTTTGTCAAAGATGCTATATTTTATTATTGGTATAATCTTGTGGCCAGCCTAACTCTGACATTCTTAATTTTTTTTTTTTTTTCAACAAGTCGGCCGTCTCCCACCGAGGCAGGGTGACCCAAAAAGAATGAAAATCCCCAAAAATATAAAACAAATATAATAATAAAGGGAAAGGGGACAAAAGAGATTGTAAAAATTATAGGGGAATAAGTTTACTAAAGAAAAGTTGCAAAGGTTAGTGGACGAGTTTGGGAGGGTGTGTAAAGGTAGAAAGTTGAAAGTGAACATAGATAAGAGTAAAGTGATGAGGGTATCAAACAATTAAGATAAAGAAAAATTGGATATCACATTGGAGGGAGGGAGTATGGAAGAAGTGAATGTTTTTTTTATTTTTTTATTAATACATAGGCCGTTTCCCACCAAGGCAGAGTAGCCCGACAAAGAAAAACTTTCATCATCACTCACTCCAACACTGAATTGGCAGAGGCGTGCTTACACTACAGCTACAAAACTGCAACATTAACACCCCTCCTTCAGAGTGCCGGCACTGTACTTCCCATCTCCAGGAATATAGTCCGGCCTGCCGGTTTCCCTGAAACCCTTCATAAATGTTACCTTGCTTACACTCCAACAGCACGTCAAGTCCTAAAAACCATTTGTCTCCATTCGCTCCTGTCTAACACGCTCACGCACGCTTGCTGGAAGTCCAAGCCCCTCGCGCACAGAACCTCCTTTACCCCCTCCCTCCAACCTTTTCTAGGCCGACCCCTACCCCGCCTTCCCTCTACTACAGATTTATACACTCTTGAAGTCATTCTATTTTGTTCCATCCTCTCTACATGTCCAAACCATCTCAATAACCCCTCCTCAGCCCTCTGGATAATAGTTTTGGTAATCCCACACCTCCTAATCTCCAAACTACGGATTCTCTGCATTATATTCACACCACACATTGCCCTCAGACATGACATCTCTACTGCCTCCAGCCTTCTCCTTGTTGCAACATTCACAACCCATGTCTCACACCCATACAAGAGTGTTGGTATAACTATACTCTCATACATTCCCCTCTGCTTTCATGGATAAAGTTCTCTGTCTCCACAAGCTCCTCAGTGCACCACTCGCCTTTTTCCCCTCGTTAATTCTATGATTCACCTCATCCTTCATAGACCCATCTGCTGACACATCCACTCCCAAATATCTGAACACCTGAACACATTCACCTCCTCCATACTCTCTCCCTCCAATCTGATATCCAATCTTCCGTTACCTAATTTTTTTGTTATCCTCATCACCTTACTCTTTCCTATATTCACTTTTAATTTCCTTCTTTTACATACCCTACCAAACTCATCCACCAACCTCTGCAAATTCTCTTCAGAATGCCCCAAAAGCACAGTGTCATCCGCAAAGAGCAACTGTGACAACTCCCACTTTGTATTACATTCTTTATCTTTTAACCCCACACCTCTTGCCAACACCCAAGCATTCACTTCTCTTACAACTCCATCTATAAATATATTGAACAACCATGGTGACATCACACATCCCTGTCTGAGGCCTACTTTTTTTTTTTTTTCAACAAGTTGGCCGTCTCCCACCGAGGCAAGGTGACCTAAAAAGAAAGAAAATTCCCATTGTACTTCCCATTTCCAGGACTCAAGTCCAACTAAATCAATTAACTGGTTTCCCTGAATCCCTTCACACAATATTACCCTGCTCACACTCCAACAGCTCGTCAAGTCCCAAAAACCATTCGTCTCCATTCACTCCTATCTAACACGCTCACACATGCTTGCTGGAAGTCCAAGCCCCTCGCCCACAGAACCTCCTTTACCCCCTCCCTCCAACCTTTTCTAGGACGACCCCTTCCCCGCCTTCCTTCCTTCCCCTACAGATTTATACGCTCTCCAAGTCATTCTACTTTGATCCATTCTCTCTAAATGACCAAACCACCTCAACAGCCCCTCTTCAGCCCTCTGACAAATACTTTTAGTAACTCCACACCTCCTCCTAATTTCCACACTCCGAATTTTCTGCATAATATTTACACCACACATTGCCCTTAGACAGGACATCTCCACTGCCTCCAGCCGCCTCCTCGCTGCAGCATTTGCAACCCATGCTTCACACCCATATAAGAGTGTTGGTACAACTATACTTTTGTACATTCTCTTCTTTGCCTCCATGGATAATGTTTTTTGTCTCCACAGATACCTCAACGCACCACTCACCTTTTTTCCTTCATCAATTCTATGGTTAACCTCATCCTTCATAAACCCATCTGCTGACAAGTCAACTCCCAAATATCTGAAAACATTCACTTCTTCCATAATCCCCCTCTCCAATGTGATAGCCAATTTCTCTTTATTTAAATCATTTGATACCTTCATCACCTTACTCTTAACTATGTTCACTTTCAACTTTTTACCTTTACACACCCTCCCAAACTTGTCCACTAACCTTTGCAACTTTTCTTTAGAATCTCCCATAAGCACAGTATCATCAGCAAAAAGTACCCGTGTCAACTCCCATTTTGCATTTGATTCCCCATAATTTAATCCCACCCCTCTCCCAAACACCCTAGCATTTACTTCTTTTACAGCCCCATCTATAAATATATTAAACAACCATGGTGACATTACACATCCCTGTCTAAGACCTACTTTTACCAGGAAATAATCTCCCTCTCTCCTACACACCCTAACCTGAGCCTCACTATCCTCATAACTCTTCACAGCATTCAGTAACCTACTACCTATTCCATACATTTGCCACATTGCTCCCCTATCCACTCTATCATAGGCTTTTTCTAAATCCATAAATGCAATGAAAACTTCCCTACCTTTATCTAAATACTGTTCACATACATGCTTCAATGTAAACACTTGATCTACACATCCCCTCCCCACTCTAAAGCCTCCTTGTTCATCTGCAATCCTACTCTCTGTCTTACCTCTAATTCTTTCAATAATAACCCTGCCACACACTTTACCTGGTATACTCAGTAAACTCTACCCCCCCCAACAAGTCGGCCGTCTCCCACCGAGGCAGGGTGACCCAAAAAGAAAGAAAATCCCCAAAAAGAAAATAATTTCATCATTCAACACTTTCACCTCACTCATACATAATCACTGTCTTTGCAGAGGCAGATACGACAGCTGAGAATAAGTCCCTCCCAGCTGTCACTATCCCAGACCCCTCCTTTAACCCTTTGGGGGTCGACAGGCCTTCTCGGAAACACGTTCTCAGGGTCAAAAAAATTTTGGAAAAAAAAAATTCTTATGAAATGATAGAGAATCTTTTTCCGATCATAACGACACCAAAAGTTTGAAATTTGAATGAAAACTTACGGAATTATGCTCTCGCGAAGTTATCGGTCTCGAAGATGTTTACGCAGTTGTATACAGTGGTCCCCCGAGTTTCGTACAACCCGGGAATCGTACAATTATGTAAGTATAACATTGTAAGTGCTTGTGGAAGTGTATTTTTGGGGGTCTGAAATAGACTAACCTACGTGACATATTTCCTTAAGGGAGTAAATTCGTTTGGTAATGGCGCTTGAGCAGGCTTCTGGAGTGAAGTTTTTACGAAACTCGGGGGACCACTGTACATAACAGTAAATCTTCTATTTTTTGTGAGAAAAATTCAAAATAGAAAGCAAAAGTAATGTAAGAAGATGTTATTTTAGTGCCATGAATGGATGCCTTGTTTATTCTGGACCCTATTTTGAAATTAGCATCGTTTGAAATTTGTGTGAAATTGGCCAAATTGCCATTTTCTGACCACTATTTTGGGTAGTTGAAATTGGTAAATAGGCGGTTTCTTGTACTCAATCGATAGAAGAAATGGAGTTCTAGCAAAATAGCTATAATTTTAGTAGACTGAAACATTGGAATTTGCCGAAAATAGGGCTCAAAGTGGGCGAAATCACCGATGCGTAAATGTCATCGATACCACTAACTTCGCGAAAGCATAATTCCGTTAGTTTTCAATAAAATTTCATAATTTTTGTGGCGATATGATCGAAAAAAGATTCTCTATCATTTCATAAGAAAAAAATTTTTTTTTTTTAAACTCTTGGACCCTGAGAACAAGTTTCGGAGAGGGTCCTTGGACCCCCAAAGGGTTAACAATGTAATGGGAGAGGAAAGCATCTACAGAGACAAAGCCAGGGCTAAGATTCATACAGGGAAAGTTGTGTATAAGGGAGGATTCAACCAGAATCCTCTTATCCGCCTTTGTGTGGACTCTAATTCTTTTTCTTTTCAAGGTAAATCTTATTCTCAAACCTTTGGTGTCGCTATGGGCTCTCCTCTATCTCCTGTTCTTGCTAATCTTTACGTGGAATACTTCGAGACTTCTTCCCACTATTGATGTACGTCCTTCACTCTGGCTCCGCTATGTAGATGACATCTTTGGCCTCATGACTAGTCTCTTCCAACCATTTCTTGATGCTCTTAATAATCTTGCCCCTTCCATTAAGTTTAAAGCTGATTGGGAATCTAATTATTTGCTTCCTTTCCTTGATGTTCATGTCCACCGCTCAGTTACAGGTTTTGCCTTTTCCATGTACCGCAAGCCTATGCACAGTGGTATGTATATTCACTACTTTTCTTATGCTTCCTCTGTCAAGAAAAGTGTTCTTATCTCCTTCTTTCTCCGTGCTCTCCGCATTTGTGATCCTCAGTTCCTTGAAGCAGAAAATTCTACTCTTCATAATTCATTTTCCCGTCTTGGCTACCCTACCCATTTTATACACTCTGCTTTCTCTCGTGCCAAACGGACTTTCTTCTCTCCTAAACCCCCTACTCCTGGGAACTCTCCTGTCCTCTGAATTCCCTACATCTCTGGTCTCTCTAATCTCAACAACTCTCTCCGTTCCTTAGACATCAAACTTACCTTTCGCCAGACTAACACTCTTCGCACTAATCTAGTTCATACCTCCCCTCCCTCTATAGATTCTCCTGGTGTCTACTCTATTTCTTGTTCCTCCTGTCCTCTTCAGTATTTTGGAGAAACTGGCCGATCTCTTTCTGACAAGACTTGGGGAGCACAAAAATAGTGTTAGGCTTGCCGACACCAATAATGCTCTTTTCTGTCGTGTCAGAGATCACAGTCATCCTATTGATTGGTCTTCTGCTAAAACTGTCTACCCTACGTCTAACTTTCACGGTCGCCGTCTGGTTGAATCCTCCCTTATACACAACTTTCCCTGTATGAATCTTAGCCCTGGCTTTGTCTCTGTAGATGCTTTCCTCTCCCATTACATTGTTAAATGCTCCAAACTTCAGAACACCCGTGACTTAACCTGATTCCTTCCCCTTCTATCTCTTCTCCCTTCTCCTCTTTCTTCTTTCTCTGTATTTCTCCTTGCATTTGTCCTTCTTTATTTTATTTTCATCATTTTTTTCCTCTGTGTTCTTGTCCTTACCCTATGCGGGCTGCCAGCTGTATTGCAGTCCTCCTCTTTCCCAGAATATGACTGACTCCAATACTACTTCCACTATTACTCCACAACTCTCTTGTGCCCTGCCCTGTCTGCTGCCTATAAATACCCCTTCTACCTGTTCTTTGTGTTAGTGTGACTCTGTAAATGGTCCAAGTCGGACCGAAACGTCGTCGTAAGCTCCTCTCTTTTATGTGCGGGTTGTGTGTGTATTGTTCCAGTCACGGTATTGTGCCTTTTTTTATTATTCTTGGTCACAGTTGTGACTGGCTTTACTTATTCAGGCTTATCTTTGTGCTCTAGAAGGACCTTTATACCATAAGGATCTTTTATGCCCCTAGGGGGCAATGTGGCAGGTAGGTTATTGAAAGCGGTGAAAAGGAGAGATCATTTCCCAGTAAAAGTAGGCCTTAGACAGGGATGTGTGATGTCACCATGGTTGTTCAATATACAGTATTTATAGGTGGAGTTGTAAGAGAAGTGAATGCTCGGGTGTTGGTAAGATGTGTGGGGTAAAAAGATAAAGAATCTGACACAAAGTGGGAGTTGTCACAGTTGCTCTTTGCTGATGACATTGTGCTTTTGGGAGATTCTGAAGAGAAGTTGCAGAGGTTGGTTGAGGAGTTTGGTAGGGTATGTAAAAGAAGGAAATTAAAAATGAATATAGGAAAGAGTAAGGTGATGAGGATAAAAAAATTAGGTAACGGAAGATTGGATATCAGATTGGAGGGAGAGAGTATGGAGGAGGTGAATGTGTTCAGATATTTGGGAGTGAACATGTCAGCAGATGGGTCTATGAAGGGTGAGGTGAATCATAGAATTGACAAGAGGAAAAAGGTGAATGGTGAGCTGAGGAGTCTGTGGAGACAAAGAACTTTATCCATGAAAGCAAAGAGGGAAATGTATGAGGGTATAAGTTATACCAATGCTCTTGTATGGGTGTGAAGCATGGGTTGTGAACATTGCAACAAGGAGGCTGGAGGCAGTGGAGATATGCCTGAGGGCAATGTGTGTGTGAATATAATGCAGAGAATCCTTAGTTTGGAGATTAGGAGGTGGTGTGGGATTACCAAAACAATTATCCAGAGGGCTGAGGAGGGGTTATTGAGATGGTTTGGACATGTAGAGAGGATGGAACAAAATAGAATGACTTCAAGAGTGTATAAATCTGTAGTGGAGGGAAGGCGGGGTCGGGGTCAACCTACGAAAGGTTGGAGGGAGGGGGTAAAGGTGGTTTTGCGAAAGGCTTGGACTTCCAGTAAGCGTGTGTGAGCATGTTAGATAAGAGCGAATAGAGACAAATGGTTTTTAGGACTTGATGTGCTGTTGGAGTGTAAGCAAGGTAACATTTATGAAGGGATTCAGGGAAACCGGCAGGCCGGACTTGATTCCTTTAGATGGGAAGTACAGTGCCGGCACTCTGAAGGAGGGGTGTTAATGTTGCAGTTTTATAACTGTAGTGTAAGCATGCCTCTGGCAAGACAGTAATTGAGTGAATGATGATGAAAGTTTTTCTTTTTTGGGCCACCCTGCCTTGGTGGGAAACGGCCGATGTGTTAATAAAAAAAAAATCTGTTTCTCAAATGTTTTAGTTCTATGAATATTGTTCTTGTGCCCAATGATGGTACTGCTGGCATGTATCAGGACCAGTCCCCTGTCTCCCTTGTCCATGAACTTAATTATGTACCTTACCTAGATGGCTTACTTTTTGTTGACTTATTGCCCCAGGGTTACTGGAGTGGAAGAAATGGGAAGGTTTACCCCTTGTAATAATTTCTGTAGTCACTTACACATATGCTGAATTTCTTCCTGAAAAGACTAGGAAGTAATTAATGCCCAATGTATGTAAGGGATTTCTTACAATTATAGTGGTTACCATTTACATAATGTAACTACAGGATCAGTTCACCTCGTTTACCCTCACCTATATATGGTTGCAGGGGTCAAGTCTTAGCTTCTGGTCCTGTCTCTCCACTTGCTGCTCACCAGATTCACTCTTTTTAGTCTTGTGGGTCCTATTGTACCTATTCTTAGAACTATGTATGGGGTCTGTCTCCACTTCTTCATTGAGGTCATTCCACTTTTGGTCTTTCCAATGTGAGATTTACCGAGGGTTTTTTTTTTTTTTTCTTTCTCACTGTATATTGGCCAGGGTAGGAAATCAGTCTTGTGACCCCACCACTGCCTTGCTTGCACTGGTGGCTAATGTGCAGTGGGTATGATAATGTACTGTCAGTGTGGATTACATTCCTGGAAATATTATTATTATAATCAAGGGGGAGAGCTAAACCCGTAGGATTATGCAGCGCCTGTTGGGGGGGATGTGAAAGGAATTCAGGCTTAATTCAGGGAACTGGAGCACAGATCCAATTCCCTAGATCAAGAGCCCCTCACCAGCGTCAAGGAACCTCCCTTGAGGGGTCCTGGAAATAGCATTAACTTATCTGAAGAGGATATGGAAAGGATAGATCGGTTACTTTCCACACACTTCCAAAAAAATTCCTCCCCCCCCCTTCCCCAAATCTGTATACTGACAGTACATTAAAAATAATACTGTAGTTTTTCTTTCCTTACATTCTCTTAATCATTATTGATAGCATTGGAAGGTATGGGAAGGTTAACATGGGTCTACTGGGCTTAGTTGACTGTAGCATATCAGCACATACACACTACATGTCAATAAATGTAAAAATGTCACTTTTTCCTTAACAAAATGCATCATAAGAACCTGTCATATTTATACCAAATGAATATATGTATACCAAAGATAAGCGCATGTAATAAAGGCAAACAAAGAAAAAATATTATGCAAAAATGTGGCAGACAACATCAGCTGCCTTCTAATTAAAGTATGCAAGGCCACTGAGCTTGAGCTGTATCAAGTCATCAATACCTATAAAAATAAGTTTCATTTTCTTGCCAAATTATACAAAACGAATGCATATTTAAGATGATTACATTGAGAGAGTAATAACCAAGAGAGGTTAAGAGTGGCGAGGGAGTGAGTGAAATTCTGTCAACAAATTTTGCTGAAAAGAAAGTTTTGGATTGAGATTAACAGATTAAGAAAACTTAGGGAGGGAATGGATTTAGTAATGCCAATAAAATGTTGTGTAAGGCTGTGTGTATGAGAAGTGAAGAGACATGCTGACTATGGCTTTGGCATTATTGTGAGATCATAGATTTGTTTTATTATAACCTGTCAATGCATACCTGAATTGTCTGACTTATTTTGTGTAATCTATGTATGAGGGGCCAATAATGTAATATTACAGTAATGTGACACTACAGCTTCGGCTCAAACCAATAACAGGGTCAGCAAGGAAATATAAGACTACTACCTCCTTTCTGTCCTCTCAAGAGATATTACAGCTTTGTTCATATAATAGTATAACAGGGACAACAGCCGGTAGTAGACTTATCTTTGTATCTTCCCTTGTTTAATTAGATAAATAACATTCCTTTGCTTTACCTAGCAAGGTGTTTACCTGGAGAGAGTTCCGGGGGTCAATGCCCCCGCGGCCCGGTCTGTGACCAGGCCTCATGGTGGATCAGAGCCTGATCAACCAGGCTGTTACCGCTGGCCGCACGGAGTCCGACGTACGAACCACAGACCGGCGGGTCAGGTACCGACTTTAGGTGCCTGTCCAGTGCCTGCTTGAAGACAGCCAGGGGTCTATTGATAATCCCCCTTATGTACGCTGGGAGGCAGTTGAACAGTCTTAGGCCCCTGACACTTATTGTGTTGTCTCTCAACGTGTTAGTGGCACCCCTGCTTTTCATTGGGGGATGTTGCATCGTCTGCCGAGTCTTTTGCTTTCGTAGGGAGTGACTCGTGTGCAAGTTTGGTACTAATCCCTCTAGGATTTTCCAAGTGTATATATGTAATAATGTATCTCTCCTGCCTGCGTTCTAGGGAGTACAGGTTTAGGAACTTCAAGCATTCCCAGTAATTGAGGTGGTTTATCGCAGTTATGCGTGCTGTAAAGGTTCTCTGCACATTTTCTAGGTCAGCAATTTCACCTGCCTTGAAAGGTGCAGTTAGTGTGCAGCAATATTCCGGCCTAGATAGAACAAGCGACCTAAAAAGTGTCATCATGGGCTTGGCATCCCTGGTTTTGAAGGTTCTCATTATCCATCCTGTCATTTTTCTAGCAGATGCGATTGCTACAGTGTTATGGTCCTTGAAGGTGAGATCCTCTGACATGATCACTCCCAGGTCTTTGACATTAGTTTTTCGCTCTATTGTGTGGTTGGAATTAGTTTTGTACTCCGATGAAATTTTAATTTCCTCACGTTTTCCATATCGGAGTAATTGAAATTTCTCATCATTGAACCTCATATTGTTTTCTGCAGCCCATTTAAAGATTTGGTTGATGTCTGCTTGGAGTCTTGCAGTGTCTTCAATGGTGGACACTGTCATGCAAATTCGAGTGTCATCTGCAAAGGAAGACACGGCACTGTGGTTTATATCCCTGTCTATGTCCGATATGAGGATGAGGAACAAGATGGGAGCGAGTACTGTGCCTTGTGGAACAGAGCTTTTCACCGTAGCCGCCTCAGACTTTACTCTTTTTGACTACTACTCTTTGTGTTCTATTTGTTAGGAAATTATAGATCCATCTGCCAACTTTTCCTGTTATTCCTTTATCATGCAAGTGTGACCATGGTCACACTTGTCAAAGGCTTTTGCAAAGTCTGTGTATATAACATCTGCATTCTGTTTGTCTTCTAGAGCATCCAGGACCTTGTCGTAGTGGTCAAGTAGTTGGGACAGACAGGAGCGACCTGCTCTAAGCCCATGCTGCCCTGGGTTGTGTAATTGATGTGTATCTAGATGAGTGGCGATCTTGCTTCTTAGAAACCTTTCAAAGATTTTTATGATATGGGATGTTAGTGCTATTGGTCTGTAGTTCTTTGCCAATGCTTTACTGCCCTCTTTGTGGAGTGGGGCTATGTCTGTTGTTTTTAGTAACTGCGGGACGACCCCAGTGTCCATGCTCCCTCTCCATAGGATGTTAAAAGCACGTGATAGGGGCTTCTTGCAGTTCTTGATGAACACGAAGTTCCATGAGTCTGGGCCTGGGGCGGAGTGCATGGGCATGTCATTTATCGCCTTTTCGAAGTCATTTGGCGTCAGGATAATGTCAGATAGGTTTGCGTCTATCAAGTTCTGTGGCACTCTCATAAAAAATTCATTTAGGTCTTCGATTTTCAGTCTGGTTAGCGGCTCACTAAAAACTGAGTCATACTGGTACTTTAGTAGCTCACTCATTTCCTTGCTGTCATCTGTGTAGGACCCATCCCGTTTAAGTAGGGGCCCAATACTGGATGTTGTTCTCAATTTTGATTTTGCATAAGAAAAGAAATACTTTGGGTTTCTTTCAATTTCATTTATGGCTTTTAGTTCTTCCCACGTTTCTTGATTCCTGTAAGATTCCTTTAGTTTTAGTTCGATGTTTGCTATTTCTCTGACCAGTGTCTCCCTATGTATTTCAGATATATTGGCCTCTTGTGGCCGCTCTTGTTATTCTTTGCCTTCGCCTGTATAGGGAGCGCCTTTCTCTTTCTAGTTGACATCTCCTCCTTTTCCTTGAGGGAATTTGCCTTAAGCAAACCTCAAGTGCCACAGAGTTAATTTGTTCTAGACATAGGTTAGGATCTGTGATGCTTAGGCTATCTTTCCAGTTTATATCATTTAGGACTTGGTTTACTTGGTCCCACCTTATGTTTTTGTTATTGAAGTTGAATTTGGTGAAGGCTCCATCGCGACTGATCATATTTTGTTGGTCTGGGGCCCCCCGCATACATGACTGTGGGTGAATCTATACAAAATATAAGTTGGTTTGGTAGTGTCTTGGCAGAGTCTCAGTACATACTCTATCTCCATTACACAACTTCTTAAAATACTTATTTGTTCTTTATTATCGGTTACCAACATTTTGGTCCCAGACTTTTTAAAATCTTACCAGAAGATATCAAACACTGCCAGGACAAGTGTAGAGGTCTTCAACAATTTCCTCCACAAGGGCAGGAGAGGTAAGAGTTGGAACAGATTCAGAGATCACTTAAGGCCCACAAAGAGCCAGTAAAGCATTTAAATTACTGGGAACTCCTAGATATGTACTCGCTGGAGTGGAGGAGAGAGAGATAATTATATATATGTGGAAAGTACTTGGGCCTGGTCCCAAATCTGCACACTGCCATAACATTTTGGAGTGGGAGATATGTGAGAATGTGTAGAATAAATCCCATGAAAGGCAAGGGTGCTGTGGGTCCAATAAGAGAACATTGTATCAACATGTGTGATCCCAGACTTTTGAACATCCTGCCAGAAGATATCAAACACTGCTAGAACAAGTGTAGAGGTCTTTTTAGAGGAAAGAAGATTATTTCCTCCAAGTTCTGGATCAACCAGGCCATGACGGATGTGTGGGCCAGTGGGCTGCCAGCAGCAACAGCTAGGTTGACCACGCAAGCTTGGCCCAGGACTTGGCTGAGGAAGTAAGAAAACTCTCAAAACCCATCAAAGGTATATCAGAGGTGCATCACTGTAGAGGCAAAAAAAAATGTGTAATTATGATACTTCGCTCATTACTTGAATTTTTATATTTCTGGCACGCAATAATGATTCTTTTCCCCTGCTTTTTTTTTTTTTTTCCTACAATGTCTCAGTTGCTTTAGGACAATGTCGTGCAGTCTAACTTCACTCTTATCGACCTACTGTACTTTTCCAGAAAGGACATAACAATGGCTAGTCCACATTCTCCGTGTTTCTGTATGTCTGCTGGCTAATCCTACTTTGCCATTGAACGGAAGCCAAGGTAGTGTTGTATCAGTGTAGCATGCAGAGTGGGCTGGAGAGAGACAGCTGACTTTGTGGTTTATTGGGTTACTGTACATGAGGTAAAACATGCAATAGGTGAAACAGGGTCAGTAGTTCCTGGGAAGAAATCTCAGCAGCTTGGCAGGCAGTAAGTGAAAGAGGGATGACTTAGGTGGTCACTTGCTATGCTCAGCGTGTGGATCACCATGAGATAGAATGCCAAGTGCGGTGGTTGGAGGGCGGTAAGCAAAGCTACCAATAATGTACCATCTGTTAAAATGCAAATCTCTTATTGATGTCCCTGAGGTATCTATGCCAGGATAGATGTTGCAAAATTCACAGTAATTCCTTTTCAAAGTCAAGTATGTTTAGAATTCCCATTTTTATTCCATGATGTGCTTTTTTTTCTGGGAGTCAGTTTTTGAGAGCCCATTTATCAATAAATTGATATATGCTATCACTGCATAGCATTGGTTCCTTTTCCACATTTCTTATACAGTGTCTTACTGAGTAAGACACTGATTCAGCAGGAGTCTTTATTGTACAGTGTTTCACTATACGTATAGCGACATTATCAAGTGCAAGCCAAGCTCCAAGAATATTAGTAACCCTTTCACTGTCAGAATTTAAAAAAAAAATGAAATGGTAGAGGATCTTTTTCTGAAGTTAATGACACCAAAAATGTGAACTTTCATGGAAAGCTTACAGAATTATGGATGTACAAAGTTGGCAGTCTTGGCGCAGTTTACTTATCAGCAATTCCAACCAATTCCTATTTTAAACCCATTCTATTGCTCAATTGATCAAGTACTTAGCTATTTTGCTAGTATGCCTCTGTTTTATCAACTGAGCACATGGAATTGCCCTTTCAACTATCAGAACTACCCTATAAAGTTCATATAGTTGGTAATTTGGGCAATTTTACAATGAATTCAAGAAATTCCACTTCAAAAACTGAATCCAAAAATAGCACTTATATGTATTCCAGTCACTAAAGCATCCTATTCTATGTTCATTAATCACTTTCTCAGGCCTTTTCAATATTACACTGCCTTCCATTTTGAATCCATCATCACAAATAATTGAAGTTTTAACCCTTTTCTCTAATAATACAATATAACCAGGAATGATTGGACATGGTTTAGGGTGTCAGAATAACTGTAACAGACCTAGTAAAAACCCATAAAACAGACCCGGGGGATGTCGTCAAAAGTCGAAAATAAAATATTTCTCCTAATTTGAACCCCATTTCAAGTTGCTTCAGGGCCTGAAACCAACCAAAATCACCTCTATTTCAGTAATATGTCTTCCATTCTATTAATTGTTATCAAGAAACAGCTAATAAAACTATGAAAACATCCTATAAAACTCCTCAAAGTTGCTGTTTTAAACCAAATGTAATATCAGAGGTTTGCTTTTCCCTGTCATACATTGCTTGGGAGCAGGATTTTTTTATACTGTGCACACTCAGTGCACAGACCCAGTCTTTCAGGTCTAGGATAAAATTTACTGCTCACAGCTTATCTGAGGGAGCTGAGCTCACAACAGAGATCTACATGAGGGACCCCTGGCATCAGTGATGTAGATCTATGTGACGGAAAGTGAAAGGGTTAAATACATTCTTATTGGTGTATGTAGACTAAATAAATTTTCTTTACATTGAAGTCGTTCTTTCTGCAGTTGTATTTAGTAGATTTTGTAATTTTGCACATTTAATTTACTCCAAGCTGATGGTAAAGGTAAAATGTGCTTAAATGTTAAACAGCTTGTTTACTATATCATTATTAATATTTTCTGTAAATTTTATATTCATCCAGGAGCCTAAATTGGAGATGGAAGAAGAGATGATGATGGTTACCATTGATCCAGGGCAAATCCCAACAGATGATGTAGATGGCATTCCTATAGATGATGTAGATGGCATACCCATTAAAGATGAAGAGAAAGAAGACATAGATGGTGTACCAATTGCCAATTCTCCATTAATGAAGAGCGCTGCAATCTCTGCTCTACTTGGCTATGATGATGATGATGATGATGATGACATAGATGGTGCTCCGTGTAAGTTTTATTTTTCCTCATTGGCTATTTCTTGCCAAAGCAGGGTGACTCGAAGAAACGCATTTACTATTAATCATTAGATTTCCGTCTTGCTAGAAGTGAGCTGACATCACAATTCAGATTATCCTTTGACTGCAGCATCCCTACACCTCCAGGACTCAAGTCTGGCTAACAGATTTCCCTGAATCCTTTCATATCAATTACTTTGCTCACATTCCAGCAGCATATCCATTAAAAACCATTTGTCTCCATTCACTCCTATCCCTGCACTTTAAGGGAGGGGTTTGGGATACTGGCAGTTTGGAGGGACATCTAAACTGTTGTAACTGAGTGCTTCTGCAAAGACAGTGATTATGTATGAGTAATGGGTTTTTCATCCTTTTTGGGCTTTTCTTTCTTTTTGGGTTACCCTGCTTTAGTGGGAAACAGACGTGTTAAAAAAAAAGTTAAAAAAAATACACTTATAATGACCAAGAAGAAAATTGGAAACATGCTTCCTTCAGTATCACTGTTTGCTTATGTATCGAGTATTTAAATGCTTTCTTCAACATTACAATTATTTTAAAACTAACATAAGAGATTTGCTGTATAATTTTGGAAGTAAAACTGTAGATCAGAATTAACTAAATTTATGTATCTGCCAGCCATAAATCTCATACTGCAAGGTAGCTTCATGCTGTGATGACTGGAGGGTGGGTACAACATGCTTCACTGAACAACATTAACCCTTTATTTGTGTCTGATGTACAGTAGGGCCCACTTAGACAGCAGGTTAGGTTCCAGGCTACTGCCGGAAAGCAGAACGCCATTTTTTCCCACTTATAAATGCATAAAAATGCCAGATAAGTTTACACTAACATATATTAAGTTAGCAATATAACTAGGCATTAAAAACAAAAAGCAAAATTCACACACAGTACACCCATTACTTACGTTAAAATATTTGTAGTCTTAATGTAGGGTGAGAGGTGAGTTTTATTTGTAGGAAGTCAGGTTTGGGAAGTATGGTAGCCAGCCAGGTCAGCCAACCCCACCCACACATAATATACTATGACATATAATTAAAGTGTTGATACAGTAGAATAAATGAATAAATAAAGAGAAACACTCCCATTCTCATGTAACACCATTTTTAGAAGAAATGAAGTTCTGAGTGAAGGCATACGAAAGGAATAATTTTCTAGTTACTCCCAGTAATATTATAGTGTACACATTTTCTCTGATGTTGGACTACAAGTCACCTGGCTACCACAAGCCCTACAAGTCGCCTGGCTACCACAAGCCCTACAAGTCGCCTGGCTACCACAAGCCCTACAAGTCGCCTGGCTACCACATCTCATATTTATGTTAATTTATTCTACTGTGGGGTGTATTTATCATGTTTATATGTTACGTACTGTGTTTATTATGTACGTAATTGTGAAAAAAAAAATAGATGGATTAATGGAAATGTCTATATTAACATAATACATATACAACATTTAATGAGCCCAAGAGATTACGTATTATTATTAATATGGCGTCAAGAGTAGAGAGATTCTTAGTGATTTTAATGTGTACCTGCACGCCAGCACAGTGTGTAAGTATATTTAGGTACAGGTACACGTAAGTATAATTATCAGAGTACTTATAAAATGTGCAATAACTTTAAAACACTTGAAATTTTGGAAAGTTTCCAGACATAATAGGGAGATGTGCTCACAGAGAATGTAAACAAACCGGGTAGGACGGGCCGTATAGCAAGTTTTGGTCATAATTTGAAATCGCCATATTAGCAGAACGCCGTAAAGCGGGGCCCTACTGTACTAGTACGCAGGTGGTGGTACTGTGTTCGACATACTAGTACACAGGTGTGGCGGTACTGTGTTCGACATACTTGTACACAGGTGGCGGTACTGTGTTCGACATACTAGTACACAGGTGGCAGTACTGTGTTCAACATACTAGTACACAGGTGGCAGTACTGTGTACAACATACTAGTACACAGGTGGTGGTAATGTGTTCAACATACTAGTACACAGGTGGTGGGTTCGACATACTAGTACACAGGTGGTGGTACTGTGTCTGACATACTAGTATGCACCATTTTTTGTACCCACAAGTCTGCCACCGCCAATATTTTTTACCTCAGGACAACTCTTTGGGTCTTCTTCCATCTGTTAATACATTTGAAAAAACCTAAGGCCAGCAGGGTCCACACAGTGTATCATGGTTAACTACTCAGGGGATGATTGTAAAAGTAAACAAAGGAACCAGGAGCTGTTGTTCCACCACCAGCTTCCCTACCAGCAAACAGGGTGTGCAAGTGGCTCAAAGATGACTTATTCAGTCCAAATTTATTACAATTTCATGATTATTATCAGTGGAATTCAGCCACAAAACACATTAGGTATATAACCCAGGATAACCCAGTAAAGTCAGACTGAATAATTTTCATGTTTTTATGAATATTGTACTCTAAAATTGTAATATATAAGTATTCATTATACATAGCCTTAGAAGACAAAATAGAAAAAAATATAATAAAATAACAATTATAAAGTATATATGCTGTGTATGTAACCCAGTAAAGTCAGTCAGTATTACTTATTTCCATGTTTTGAGGAGTATTACACTCTGAAACAATTGTAATGTTAAGTATTCCTTTAAGAAAAAATATTTCTATTTTTCAAAACTAACTAACTCTCTCTCTCTCTCTCTCTCTATGTCTCTGTCTGTGTGTGTCTCTGTCTGTCTGTCTCTCTCTCTCTGTGTCTCACTTTTTTTTCAAAGGTCTCCCACAGTTAAATGGTGATGTGTAAATATTATATTGTAATGAAAATAAATAAAAGTAATAGCTCATGTTGACATTGGCCATTGACACAATACAACACCCAAGCATAATTGGATCATTTGGGGCTAATGAGAATTTTAAGATTAAATCCCCTCAAGGAAGGTTCCTGGATGCTGGTGAGGGGCTCTTGATGCAAGGAATTGGACTTGTGCTTCCTTTCTTTGGATCAAATCTGATTGCCTTCCATTTCCTCAAGTAGTGAATGACCCCTGTGGGATTAGTGCTTCTCCCTAAATAAAATGACATTCTAAGATTAAATGAGATATGTATTGACTGAAATTTTTTGTTTTTGTTTCTGGAAGTCTGGCAGATGGGTAATGCATGCTTAGATGTGAACAAAAATGAACATTTGATTGCCTATGCTATCTTCATAACTTGTCAATATTTTACTTCATTTAGTGGATGATGATGATGTCGGTGTGGACAGCGTCCTGATGAAAGGTCCCATGGTTGCTGACAACGGTCCTGGTCCAGGATTTGTCTCCTCTAAATGGGAAAGTGTCAGCCCCAAACGTGTTCAAGCCCAGGTAAGTGTTTAATGTAACACATTCATATTGCTTGCATAGTTCAATAGTTTCTGATGGATATTAATAGTATAATGAATTACAATAAACCCATGCTTAAGAAGCCTTTGTATATGTAATGCATATTCATTGTAAGGCAATTCATAAAGTGATATCAAATTTGTCTCAAAGCTGGTAAATATGTGAAAAAAAAAAAAAATACCTTCCCAGTTTGCTTGATGCTCTTTTGCTTCAGCTGTCTCAAATAGTTTAATGCCTGAGCAAATAATCTTTTTATAGACCTTTCTACCCTTCCACCATAAGACATGCTTATCATAGGGGTCAACAAAAATTCCAGAAGCAAGGGGCTAGTAACCCCTTCTGTATAAATTACTACACGTAAAGAGAAAAACTGTCGTTTTTCTTTTTAGGTCACCCTGCCTCGGTGGGAGACGACTGGTGCATTGAAAAAAAAAATAGACCTTCCTCACTTCTATACATTCTCCTCCTGTCATTGTACATTAATTATGGCATCAAGGCAATTTATAAAGTAATAACAAATTTGTTTTAGTGCTGGTAAATAAGATTAAGGTCAAATTAATAGTTTTACTCTCCCAGCTTCTGTGCTGCTTTGCTTCAGCTGTCTCAAGTGGTTTAACGTCTTAACAAATGATTTTTTACTAACTAACTTATTTAACTTTTGTACATTTTTCTCATGTCGCTGCATATTAATCATAGCACCCAAGATTACTTGTAATATTGAAAGTCAGAAGGCAAGAAGTATCATTTTTATACATATATATAACATGTCAAGAGTAAGCCCCTCTTGTCACACTGATTTATCATTTTTTTATGAATATATACATGTTCTGTAATTTGAGCATTTGTGCTTTGAGAATAACTGTGGAAGTGCATAGGATTTGTGTGGGTACTTCTGGTAACAACACTACAATGATATATTATTTGGCATTGTCTCCAGGTCATTAAAACAGAAGTTGTGAGAATCTATACAATAATCTCAGATAAAGTAAAGGATAATGTGGTGTCTTTTAAATGTTAATACAGTGGACCCCCAGTTTTCGTTATTTTTTTGTTCCAGAATGCTGTTCAAGTGCCATTACCAAACGAATTTATTCCCATAAGGAATAATGTAAAGTAGACTAGTCCTTTTAGACCCCCAAAAATACACTTACAAAAGCATTTAAAAAAATACACTTACATAAAAGGGCGAGTTTGGAGCAGGACGAACACCGGGGGTCCACTGTATATGTATTTAGAATGACTGTGAAAGTTAAAAGATTTTGTTGTGTTTAAACTGAATTGAAGGTAAATTGGAAGTAAATGGGCAGGGAAGTACTATTAACTCCTGTGAAGATTTGTAAGCAGTAATGGCAAGGTTGTGCAAAATATCCAGGAATAATACAAGACAAATGACTGTATTGTTTTTTCATAAATGTGGCCCTCATGGCAGTATTGAAATTCCATAGCACTTGGTGGGGGAAGGCCATTTGCCACCATTTCTTTGAAAATGTGATAAGATTATGGTGCCATTTTATTTGTCAAACTTTGCTGCACACCAAATTAAAGGAATTTAAATGGGAGCAATAATACAGTATATTGAATATTCTTTCTCAAGAAGGTGAAGGCATGCATATAGTATTTAACATTAGAGCATAGATGGGGAATAAACTGAACAGTGATGAAGTGGAAGGAAATTCCATGTAGGGATTTAAAAAATTGAAGGCTTTTTCACTCTTAGTTTATCAAACACTAAGAGGTGGGACCAAGAGCTAGAGCTTCCTTCAGACTCAAATAGGTACTGTAATTACAAATACAGTGGGTGCTCACTTAACAATAATAAGGGAGGAACAGAGTGCTTGGATGGACTACCAGTTGGTTAGGCACAATAGGTATTTAGGGTTTTAAATTTTGATAAAAAATCTTAAATACCAACTATGCCAAAAAAAAAAAGGACATTTCCTAGTTAAATTGTAACAATCAAGAACCTGCTATACCTACATCAAATTGGCATATACAAAAGATGAATGCTTTTTATAAAGTAATGCCTGAGAAAAATATAAAAATTCTTGAATATTATGTCCCAAAAAAACAAAAAAAATTATGACCAAATTGTGCAAAGACAATGTAAACCATACATACATACACAAAATAGGCAAATACCAAGTTTCAATAAATTTGGTAAAGTCCTAATTTTTTACATTGTTTTATTTTATTTTAATTATTTTTTTTTTTTTTTAGAAAATCACTTCACCTACCTTGCCTGCAGCTGGTGAGCGTCGGTGTCCTGCAACAGCGGCGATGGGGGTGGCACGTAGTTTTGAGACTGATGTGAGCTTCCTCTCCCTCATAACACACTAGACTTAATATTGTTGCTCCTAGACAATTTTTTTTAATATAAATGCATAAAATTTACTTGCAGATAATGAAATATTGACATAAAAGATTTGATGTTAGATGTGCACATGGTGTACTTGAAACACAAGACAACATTCAACTGGTGTAATAAAAATTATATATTTCTTTTATGATGAATAATTTATTTATAATGTTATTTATTGAAGTGTAATTGGGAGTGGACGTGTTGACGGATGGGTATATGAAGGACGAGGTAAACCATAGAATTGACGAAGGGAAAATGTGGGTGGTGCATTGAGGTATCTGTCGAGACATTATCCATGGAGACAAAGAAGGGAATGTTTCAGAGTATAGTAGTACCAACACTCTTATACACGAGTGAAGCATGGGTTGTGAATGTTGCAGCGAGGAGGAGGCTGGAGGCAGTGGAGATGTTGTGTCTCGGGGAGATGTGCAGCATAAATATTATGCAGAGAATTTGTAGTGTGGAAATTAGGAGGTGTGGAGTTACTAAAAGTATTATTCAGATGGCTGAGGAGAGGTGGTTTAGTCATTGAAAGAGGTTGGAACAAAATAGGATGATTTGGAGTGTAGTATATAAATCTGTAGTGGAGGGAAGGCAGGGTAGGGGTCATCATAGGAAAGGATGGAGGGAGGGGTGGCTAAAGGAAGTTTTAGCATGTGTGAGTGTGTTAGATAGGTGTGGAGATGAATAGTTTTTGGGACTTGACGAACTGTTGGAGTGTGAGAAGGTTAATATTTTGTGAAGGAATTTAGGGAAAATGGTTAGCCAGACTTATGGCCAGCATGTTTAAAAATAAAAATCAATATTTAAAACAACATTGTAAATGCTGTTTCAAAGCTTCCAGGATTGTGGAGAATGAGAGTGGCCAGGCATTCTAAAAGGAGAATGAACAGTGGTTAACCATGATGCTGTTCAGTTTGATATACAGTACTTTTCATATTTTTCTTTTAATAATAGTTGACAAATGTGTTGCCTTTTATCAGTCATCTGTGTGGGTGTTTGGTAGAGCTTAGTGTACAGTTTACAGTCCATTGAGCATCCACTGTAGGTAATTACACTCCCATCCTTCAGCACTTCATTCAGTATTCAGAGAAGAGAGGTTATACAGTACACCATTATTTAACATGAGAGTTACATTCCTGAAAATTGTCTAATCTAAATAAATGTTAAATGTAAAAAACATAAGGGGGAAAATAATTATTTTCCAGACGCCTTCAAATTTGCCTTTTTTTTTTTTTTTAATTCTACCCCTTACAGGAGGGGCGTTAATGTTGCAGTTTTATAACGGTAATGTAAGCATGCCTCTGGCAAGACAGTGATGGAGTGAATGATGGTGAAAGTTTTTCTTTTTCGGGCCAACTTACCTTGGTGGGAAACAGCTGATGTGTTAATAAAAAAAAAGGCTTGTACAGCAGATTAGGTTCAGGGCTACTACTGTAAAGTGAAACAGCCTCCTCCTTTTTTTTTTTTCTTCACTTTAAAATGCATATTAAAGCCAGATAACATGTTTACACTATCATATATTGAGAGACAATAAAACCAGGTCTAACAAAATGCATATACAGTACATATATTACTAAAAATATTTTCATCTTTAGCTATTAGTGAGTGGTGAATATATTTATTGTAAGAAGTCTGAATAAATGAAGAAGGGTTATACAGTAGACCCTTACATTACACGGTAGTTACATTCCTGAAAATGCCATGCTAAATCCGTGTTAGATAAACTGGAGAACTTATGGGAAAATAGGGTTATGTTCTTGGGAGCCCCAAAAAAGCCAAACAACTTTTTTTTTAGACCTCAAGATCTTACAAGAATAACAGTGAATACGTAATTGTTGTTCATTGTCGTGTTGTAATATGTTGTTTTTACTGCTTAAGACTACAAATGCAACAGAAATAATAGTATTTCTTACCTTAAATTGTGGGTGCTGGTGTTTGTCGATTGTGAAGAGAGTGATGAGTTATGCTGTGATGCTGTGGCCCTACTGGGCTGAGGTGGATGGTAGAGGTTCTGGTACTGAAGTCGATGGTTGTACTGGAGTGTGCATAAATTCTGTAATGGATTTCTGGGCTATTTTACCCTGCAGTATCAGCTGCTTTGGACATCGTTTCAGAGCACTGCTTCTAGATTTGTCAGGGTCCTCGTCAGTGAAAAAGTCTAACTTTAAGTCAGTAAATCAGGTCAGTCAGTCAGTCTAGTCAGTAAGTCGGTCAGTTCTTCATCACACAAACTCATATATTTACCTCATTCTTTTTAATTGTACAAACTAACGCTTCATTAACCCTTTCACTGTCGAGACCCCTGATCCTGAACTCACTCTCAGTGTCGAAGAATTTAAAAAAAAAAATTTCCTGTGAAATGATAAGAGAATCTTTTCCCGATGGTAATGACACCAAAAGTACGATATTTGGTGGAAAACTTGCAGAATTACGCTCTCGCGAAGTTAGCGGCCTCGGCGATTTCACCCGCTTTGAGCCCTATTTTCAGCCAATTCCATTGTTCCAGTCGACCAAACTCTTAGCTATTTCTTTAGAACTCCATTTGTTCTATCGATTGAGTACAAGAAACCGCCCAGAAATTGGCAATTTGGGCAATTTCACGCAAATTTCAAAAGATGCCAATTTCAAAATAGGGTCCAGAATAAACAATGCAGACATTCCTGGCACTAAAATAACAATTTCTCTGTTCATTAGTCACGTCTCCAGGCCCCTCTTATATTACTCTTGCTTTCCATTTTGAATTTTTATTCACGTAAAAAAATAGAAGATTTACTGTTATGCAGACTACTGCATTATTATATAATTGTATAAATAATGTCAACCCATTTGTAACTGCATATTAGACTGGCCAGTTGGACACGTATTGGACGGTGGTGTCATTTGTTTACTCTTGAACATAGGAAAAAATCGAACATTTCCACTACTTTGAGCTCAATTTTAAGGTACTACTTTTCATTGTGAAACCAATCAAAATCATCTCTGTTTCTGTAATATATCTTCCATTCTATCAAATGAGACCAAGAAAACGAGAATACAACCATAAATAGCATACGAACAGATGTTATGGAGATACCACTTTAGATTATGCAGCAATTCAAAATGTCAGCATTACAAAGGAATTTTTATTGCTTGGCAGCACTCTTATAATTATTAATGCAGGGTGTTTTACAATAAAAATATAATTATATTGTTGTATCAGCATTAATGTAGCCTATAATTTATATTTGTTCATTTTTTCCATTTTGTTTTTCATTAATGTGTGCATCTTGTTCTGCACAGGCTGTTACAACTTCAAAATGGGAGGTGGTGGAAGCCAACCAAAGTGAAGATGAGGGAGCAGATGGCTCAGACAGCACCCCAGTGTATGATAATTCTGGTCCACATACACAGCGTAGCCAAAACAGTCATGGTAAGTTACTTAAGATTTTATTTATTTGTTCAATTCAGATTTTTGTGCCCTTTATAATTATAGCCTCCATTTAAACCTAGGTTATTTTGAATAAATTGTTCAGTTTTGGTGGGTAGACAGTTTGTTACAGCACAGATCCTTCAATATTTCATTCACTATAGTGCAGAATTTCAGTTTGTACTTATAGAAATTTAAGTATACTTGTGAACTAACATTACCTGTCCCCTGATTGATCAATAGTAGTTTAAAATGTAATTTGTATTAACAGGAAAAACCCATCTTAGATGAGAGTTTTAGATCACAGTTCCTTTCAGTGCTTGTACTCACTTTCCCTATTAGTTGTTACAAGGGTCAATTCTCAGATCCTGGCCCTGCCTCTTTAACTTGCCACTATCCAGATTCATGGGCACTATTGCGTGTGCTCTTAAAACTACGTATGTAATGTGCTCATCTCCTGTCTGCAAAGTTGGCACTTTATGCGCTTAATTTCTCCTTCCTTTTCGTTAAATTGTCCACATTACACAAAGGAGGGGGTCATAATGACTTCTTTTTTAACCCTTTGGGGTCCAAGGGATCTCTCTGAAACTCGTTCTCAGGGTCCATGAATTTAAAAAAAAAAAATATTTTTTCTTATGGAATGATAGAGAATCTTTTTCCGATCATAACGCCACCAAAATTATGAAATTTGATCGAAAACTAATGGAATTATGCTTTCGCGAAGTTAGCGGTAGCCATGACATTTACGCATCGCCGATTTCGCCCACTTTGAGCCCCATTTTCGGCACGTTCCAATGTTTCAGTCTACTAAAATTATAGCTATTTCGCTAGAACTCCATTTCGTCTATCGATTGAGTACAAGAAACCGCCTATTTACCAATTTCAACTACCCAAAATAGTGGTCAGAAAATGGCAATTTGGCCAATTTCACACAAATTTCAAACGATGCCAATTTCAAAATAGGGTCCATAATAAATAAGGCAGACATTCCTGGCACTAAAATAACATCTTCTCTGTTCATTAGTCACGTCTCCAGGCCCCTCTTACATTACTTTTGCTTTACATTTTGAGTTTTTATTCTCACAAAAAAATAGAAGATTTACTGTTATGTATACAACTGCATCACTGTAAAAATGGTATAAATAATATCAGCGCACTTGTGCAAGAATATTAGACTCTCCAGTTGATGTGTATTGGACGCATGGTGTGATTTGTTTACTCCTGAACATCGGCCAAAATCGAACATTTTCGCTACTTTGCGCTCAGTTTCAAGGTACTTGTCATCGTGAAACCAGTCAAAATTATCTCTATTTCTGTAATATATCATCTATTCTATAAAATGAGACTAAGAAAACGAGAATACAAGCATAAATACCATACGAAAATAGACTGCAAAATCGCCGTTTTAAAAAAAAAACACGGTCAGTTTTTTTTTCCTCATTATGCATTGTGTGGTGCAGGAATTTTTTTATACTGCGCACACTGACTGCACAGACCCATTCTATCACATCTAGGCCTAACAGCCTGTTTCTGCTTGATTTGAGGGCGCTAGAATTTAGGCGTACTAGTACGTCAATAACCCCAGGGCGTAAGACGTACTAGTACGACCAAAACCCCGAAAGGGTTAATAATTTTTTTTTTTTAACTAATTCATCAACATTCACTCAATTGCCATTTTTCCAAAAGTATGTTGTTGTTACAATCAGAGAACCCCTCTGACTGCAACATCTTACATATTAATGATTAAACATTGAGAATTATTTATAAAGAGGGTAAAAAAAAAAATTAAAAGATGGGGTGGTAGGGGAAGTGGAATATTCAAATTCTTTTATGAAGAAATCCAAATATTTTTCCTTGAAACCTTTTTACCCATTTTTCCAAGAGGGATAATATATATTGTATTTGTAAGTTTTACCTTCAATACAGAATTAAAACACATGTACAGTTGTACCTTGGAATTATGACTTGCTCCTTTCTTAAAAATGCATTATGTCAAAAAATTTAAGTTGAGTTATGTTCCTGGAGTTCAAGGGTCAGACCTTTTTTCAGCATTTAAACCCCTATTATGCTATAGTTCTATTTTTTGTATAATTAATAGGATATCAGATTAGAGTGAGGGAGGGAGTATGGAGGAAGTGAATGTATTCAGATATTTGGGAGTGAATTTGTCAGCAGATGAGTCTGAGAGACGAGGTGAATCATAAAATTGATGAGGGGAAAAAGGTGAATGGTGCAGTGAGAATTCTGCGGAAACAATGAATGTTATCCATGGAAGCAAAGAGGGGAATAGTTATACCAATGCTCTTATATGGGTGGTGATTGTTGCAACAAGGAGAAGGCTAGAGGTAGTGGAGATGTTGTGTCTGAGGGCAATGTGTGGTGTGAATATAATGCAGAGAATCCGTAGTTTGGAATTTAGGAGGAGGTGCGGGGTTACTAAAAGTATTATCCAGAAGGCTGAGGAGGGGTTGGTGAGGTGGTTCGGACATTTAGAGAGGATGGAACAAAATAGAATGACTTGGAAAGTATATAAATCTGTAGTGGAAGGAAGGCTGGGTAGGGGTTGGCCTAGGAAAAGTTGGAGGAAAGGGGTAGAGGAGGTTTTGTGTGTGAGGGGCTTGGACTTCCAGCAAGTGTGCATGAGCATGTTAGATAGGAGAGTGGATACAAATGGTTTTTATGACTTGACGTGCTGTTGGAGTGTGAGCAAAGTAAAATTAATGACGGGACTTAGGGAAACCGGCAAGCTGGACTTGAGTCTTGGAGGTGGGAAGTACAGCGCTTGTGCTCTGAAGCAGTTTTTTTTTTTTTACTGTAGTGTAGGGCACACCTTTGGCAAGACAGTGATGGAGTGAATGATGATGAAACTGTTTCTTCTTTTTCGGGTCACCCTGCCTTGGTGGGAAATGGGTGATGTGTTAATAAAAAATAAAATAATAAGATATCAAGTAACATTTTAGGTAGTGGGTTGGTAGACAGCAACCGGCCAGGGAGGTACTACCGTCCTGCCAAGCAAGTGTAAAATGGAAGCTTGTAATTGTTTAATATGATGGTAGGATTGCTGGTGTCTTTTTCTGTATCATAAACATGCAAGATTTCAGGTATGTCTTGCTACTTCTACTTAGGTCACACTACACATGCATGTACAAGCATATATATACACACACCCCTCTGGGTTTTCTTCTATTTTTTTTACTAGTTCTTGTTCTTATTTATTTCCTCTTATCTCCATGGGGAAGTGGAACAGAATTCTTCCTCCGTAAGCCATGGGTGTCGTAAGAGGCAACTAAAATACCAGGAGCAAGGGGCTAGTAACCCCTTCTGTATACATTAGTATATACTAAAGTTAAAAAAAAAAAGACACTTTTGTTTTTCTTTTTGGGCCACCCTGCCTTGGTGGGAAACGGCCGAAGTGTTGAAAAAAAAAATCAAGTAACGTGTACTTACTAAACATTTAACTTATTAAAAGTAAGCTACTTAATGTGGATTGTAATAATGTTGGTAGAATTACCAACAATATGTTAGGTAAAAGGAAACGTGTACAACTAATACCTATATATGTCCTGTGTCCCTGTATTGTTTGCAACAGCTTGACAAAGCTTCTGGAGAAAGAAACTCCTAAAATGTTGCCTTAGTTGCACATGTGTCCATTTAACTAATTTGAATTGTTGGGTTATGATTAAAGCCACCCAAGTTTCATAACATGGATCATCATGAGTTATGATTCGAGGTACCAGAGTATTTACAAACACTAAACAATTAAATTCACATTTTATCAAAATTAAGAGCATTAAGTGGTACAAAACATTTTCCTTCAGTTTCTTCACCTACTCACTTGACATTTTGGGTGTGGGCTGCTAGTATGAGAATGTTAATGTATCGGATTGTTAGCAGTGTTTGGCTTAAGTCAGAAAGTCAAGGTATAGATCAAAACATGGGATTGTAAGTCTGGGAGTTATTGACAGGCATGATTGATTTTATATAAAATATTATACCATTGGTATAGAAAATGTTCAGTAATGCATCAGTGTTTATGACACACCCTGATTTTATTTATGAATATTGTGCATGGGTCATTACAGTAAATGCTCTGATTTTTGTTTTAACCTTTTTTTTTTTTTTTTGGGGGGGAGGGGTTGATATAAAACTATTTTTGTCAATTGAGAATGACCTAGGCATCTCCCATTATAAGGTGCACATGACTATCAAGAGATGTATTATGTTAAATGTAGGCAGCACACCACTTAAACTCTCCTGTGCATTAGCAATATCAGTATTCAAGTTCTTAGTGAAAATGATCATTATCCACCTTAAGCACTTGGGTGACCTCAACAGGATGAAACCTATTAGTACCAGGAATAAAAATAACTCTGGCCTTAATTTTTTTCTCCATGGTTTTGACTGCTAATGCACTAAACTTTACTGTTCTTAACCTGTGTTGTATGGCTAATAGAGAACAAATGTTTGGATGGGAGGAGGAGGCTTAGGGTTGAAATGACATTTAGCTTACCTCTAACAGGGTTTCCAAGAAATTCCATACTTCACACAAAGAGACCAGAAATACTACTGTACTTTTTTTTGGGGAGGGGGGGGGGGGCAGAAGGTGCAAATTTTCAAAGGGGTAATTTTGCTGTACTACAGGTCTCCCTCAACATTCGCGTTTTCCACTTTCGCGGGCTTCACACATTCGCAAATTCCCGGCCGCCAAATTCCCACCAAATCATATTTAAGTTTCCCGCCACCCGAGCATTGCTACTACCTTCCCTCTGACCCGGCAGCCAGCCCCCCCACCACTCACTCACTGAGTGTTTTGTTTGTTCATTATTTGTTATTAAACTACAGTATAACGTGTATGTAGTAGGTCAGATGCCGTGCTCCTTCCTTAAGTGAATGTAACCTGACCTGGCTGGGTCGGGGCATTGGCTTAAGCCGGTGGGAGACTTGGACCTGCCTCGCATGGGCCAGTAGGCCTGCTGCAGTGTTCCTTCTTTCTTATGTTCTTATGTAACTAACACAAAAATTAATGAGAGTATCAATGATCCTGACAAAATAAACACACTGGGACCAAAGAACATATCCCCGCGAGTGCCGAGATATAAACAGACAAACTATACAAGATCAAGCTTACATATAAAGATAAAACACCTGACTTAAGCCAGAGACAAAAGTAAGTGTCTTACTACAATCTGATGTCAGATGATTCGCTGACTTAGGGAAAGTAAGTCAAGCTAAGTTATTTTGGTGTGCTTTGATCTATATCATGTTATGATGCGAAATATATCACGTTATGATGCGATATTATGACCGAAACAGAACGAAGAGGTTGTAACGATTAAAAAAAAATCACTATTGTTGACGGTACGCAACTTAGCTGGTCCAGTTTATGGTAGCTAGTATGGTCTCCTTCTACCATGACATAGTACAATATTTTACTATGTTTTCATGTGTTTTATGATTGTTCATGGTTCAATAGGTTAAAGAAGCAGTAAGTAATGAATGTACTAAATAAAGGTTATGTATCTATTACATTTATTCCAAATTGATATCAGAAACATGATAAATACCCTAGAACTGTAATACAAACCCTGAAATGAATAATATATGCCATATTATATGAGGGGTAAGAGAAGCAAGCAGGCAAGCCGCCACTCAGAGATGTTTACATCAGGGTAAACATGCCTAAATCACTCTTGTCATAAGAACAAATGCAATAATAGCATTTATTATTTTTAGAATAATAATTTATAATAATTGATCTGGAGCACTTTAAATGTCATCAGTATTTGGTATCTGACATTTAGAGCACTCCACAGCAATTATTATTATTTATTATTATTATATTATTATTATTTCCCTACAATACATTGTAGGGAAATAATAATAATAATAATATTATTATTAATAATAATTATTATTTCCCTACAATATATTGTAGGGAATTAATAATAATTGCTGTGGAGTGCTCTAAATGTCAGATACCAAATACTGATGACATTTAAAGTGCTCCAGATCAATTATTATAAATTATTATTATTCTAAAAATAATAAATGCTATTTTTGCATTTGTTCTTATGACAAGAGTGATTTAGGCATGTTTACCCTGATGTAAACATCTCTGAGTGGCGGCTTGCCTGCTTGCTTCTCTTACCCCTCATATAATATGGCATATATTATTCATTTCAGCGTCTTTATTACAGTTCTAGGGTATTTATCGTGTTTCTGATATCAATTTGGAATAAATGTAATAGATACATAACCTTTATTACTAATATTAGTGTAATTACACAACATTTTATTACCGCTAAGGCTAACATCCACCACCCATGACGACTCGCCAGACACTGACTTACTGCTTGCCTCTCCCTCCCTCCAATAGCTCCTCCCACTTCGTAACGATGTTAGATGGTGAATTTAATGTATTTTTCTGTAAGCTTAACTCGTTGTATGTGTATTTTACTTTTTTATTGTTTTCTGTAATATATGAGTTATGCAAATTAAAATAGTTATCAAGTTGGAGTTTCATTTTTATTTTATTTTGTTTTCTAATGTATACATATTTAATTCAACATTTGGCATCATTACAAAGTGGGCGGAGCTACAGAAGGTGGAGAAGCAGCAGTGTGTCAGTAACACAATACACACACAACCCGCACATATAAAAAGAGAGGAGCTTACGACGACGTTTCGGTCCGACTTGGACCATTTACAAAGTCACACTAACACGAAGGACAGGTGGAAGGGGTATTTATAGGCAGGCAGACAGGGAAGGGCAGTAACTCTTGATTCCCCATGACACTTCACAACACTATAAAATACGTATTGTATAATTATACTATTACAGGCCTCCCTCCACAGCCAACTCATGTCAAAATAACATGTACATTATTTTATGATGTTTTCATGTGTTTTATGATTGTTCATGGTTCAATAGGTTAAGGAAGCAGTATTGTATTATATTTCCCTACAATATATTGGGGCACCAAACATTCGCGATTTTTCAACATTCGCGAGGCTCTTGATCCCCTAACCCTCGCGAATGTTGAGGGAGACCTGTATATGCAAAATAATTTTTAATTGGTAAAATGTAATTTACAACAGGAAATTTCATTTGAAATAGAAATTTAGCCCTTATAAAACTTTCACTCTAAAAACTTGTGTTCCTTTTATGCCTTGGAAACATTCAGGTGTTCCTCAAAGATAACAATCTTGCAAGAGAAGAGTCTTGATAGTTGTTATACTTGTAAAAGCTGGGCTACAAATGACTGACGGGGTGCAGTATGGCGTACAAGTTCTTGCACTGTTGCACTGAACAGCTTGTTCCAAGAAAATTGTCTGAAAAAAAATTACACTAAAAATGTTATAAATGGTGCAAAGGTGACATTAAAACAATATCGAAGATGGTTAACACAAACCCACTACATTATAGTATGCTCCTTGCTTAACGACGAATTCATTTACTGACGTGGTCTTAGGAACGGAACTCCGTCGTTAAGTGAGGAGACGCTGTATTGCACAGTGCCATCCACTCTAACAGTGCTGGATGAAATCAGTAACAATTGGCAGAATGTACTCGAATAACATTATACGTATTTTAGATTCCTTGGAATAATAAATTACAGTACTGTTTGACTCGATGGTTTTAGTACCATCATATTGAATATAGTATAATAGTTGGAATATTAATGTGTAGAGGTGGACATATGGATAGCAGACAGTACTATAGGATGATGATTTACTTAAGACTAACATGATAATAAATTACTTTATTAGATTTAGTCTACATGTATAGGTACAGTATAGTATTACTTTTAGGGGCAAATGATTTGCTTTTGTATAGATTTGTTGTGATTGTGCACACAAGTAATTACATTTGACTTTTTTACTAGATGAAGATGACCTTGATGGGATTCCACTTGTCTATGACGATTATAAAAGGAAGACTAGAGATTCATCTGAAGATGACTCTCAATCCCAAGACAATACATCTGATTACTCAGAAGACTCAAGAGGATTTGACAGACTTCAGGGGTGAGTGCCTTTTGTATTGCATTTCTGAAAAATCTCAAGTCAAAATTAACTTCATGTTCTCTTGAGGACAGCAGCTACTGGGTTTGTACTTAAGAACTGCTAAGTACATCTCACACCTAGTAATCTAATAGGATATATAATGATTGGTTAATGCAATAAATTAGGAACACTATAAATGAGATTACATGTCTCATAAACCAGTATATTGATACGAACCTGGGTTTATTAAAGTACTGTTTCAAAATTCTGGCTATATTTAATGCAACCAAAGACACTAGACCTACCTACCAATAAGTTGGCACTCACAAGTTGAAAAATGGGGAGATTATGTTACACGTTATGGGCATTGCACGATTGAAGAATTGCGGCACATTATTATCTAACAGCACGTAAAATGATATTACATGGTTCAGTGAGAGGAAAAATTTTAGCCATCCTGTCAGCCGGCTGCATGGTGTGGGTTAAACCATTGAGTCAGTGGGGTCCTACTTGATGAGTGGGCTATGAGCCAGCCATCAAGTGTTTAATGCTGATCAAGACAAGTGTTTTCTGGAAGAAAATGCCAACACGAACTTATATCAGTCAGCAAGAGAAAAGTGCACCAGGCTTCAAGACAGCAAAGGATCGCTTCACCTTGCTCCTTTGCGGTAATGCATCAGGAAAAGGGAATTTGTTTTTCCTTCCCGCAAACTGTAAGTAAGTTTATTCAGATACACGTAGCCAGGAGCTGAGTCTCAACCCCTGCAACCACAATTAGGTGAGTACAGTTACATTGATTATCATACATAGCAGCATATGTGTAGAGAACCTAGGATAACCCAAATAAGTCAGACAGAATCGAAGTAAGTCACTGACTTATTTGGGTTATCCTAGGTTCTCTACACATATGCTGCTATGTATGATAATCTATGTAACTGTATTCACCTAATTGTGGTTGGGGTCGAGACTCAGCTCCTGGCCCCGTGTATCTGAATAAACTTACAGTTTGCGTGAAGGAAAAACAAATTCCTATTCCGTCAAGAGGCCGCCTTGTTATTGTTCAGCGGGGGACACAACCCGCCCCCAACCCCACCATCCAACCATTCGTATTCCATAAGTGTCAAAAAAATCCTGCTACAAGCCAGCTGTTTGTGAAGAATAAGAGAGAGTGAATTGTGTTTTGATCTTTAAATTACTATATCTTGTATCTGCCAAGCAATCATGACACCCAGTAGGCATACCAGTGTTGCTCAAAGTGGCAAGAAAAGGTGTAAGCATTTAAGTCTTAGAATTAACGAAGAAAACAGATATTAGACAAGACATAACCCGTGGCCGTAATGAATTGTTACTTTGTACACATAAAAAGATGTATAAATATAAGTTTGTGTGACTGACTGGCTGACTGATTTACTTGACTGACTTACTTACTGACTGAATGACTTGACTGACTTACTGAATGACTTTACTGACTGACTGAATGACTTGACTTACTGACTGAATGACTTGACTTACTGACTGAATGACTTGACTTACTGACTGAATGACTTGACTTACTGACTGAATGACTTGACTGACTTACTGAATGACTTGACTTACTGACTGAATGACTTGACTTACTGACTGAATGACTTGACTTACTGACTGAATGACTTGACTGACTTACTGAATGACTTGACTGACTTACTGAATGACTTGACTGACTTACTGACTTGACTGACTTACTGAATGACTTGACTGACTTACTGAATGACTTGACTGACTTACTGAATGACTTGACTGACTTACTGAATGACTTGACTGACTTACTGAATGACTTGACTGACTTACTGAATGACTGACTGACTTACTGAATGACTTGACTGACTTACTGAATGACTTGACTGACTTACTGAATGACTTACTGAATGACTTGACTGACTTACTGAATGACTTGACTGACTTACTGAATGACTTGACTGACTTACTGAATGACTTGACTGACTTACTGAATGACTTGACTGACTTACTGAATGACTTGACTGACTTATTGAATGACTTAAAGTTAGACACTCATTACAACCATTGACTTCAGTTCCAGAACCTCTACTATCCACCTCAGCCCAGTAGGGCCACAGCATAACTCTCCACTCTCTTCACAATCATCCACAAACACCAGCACCCACAATTTAAGGTAAATACTATTATTTCTGTTACATTTGTAGTCTTAAGCAGTAAAAACAACATAATACATCACGATAATGAACTACAATTACATATTCACTTTTATTTTTGTAAGATCTGTTGGTCTAAAAAAAACTTGTTTGGCTTTTTGGGGACTCCCAGGAACGTAACCCTATTTTTCCCATAAGTTCTTTTAATTATCTAACGCAAAATTATCTAACACGACTTTCAGGAACGTAACTATTGTGCTAAATGACGATCTACTTACTATTATGAAGTTTTAATTTTTCTTTATTTTTATGGTTAAATTTTATTTATCATATGTAGTATCTTCGTATCTTTTTTTTCCAGCTCTAGCAGCTGTTTAGTAGAATTTTTTAAAGATTTTTCTATCTTATCCACATGTTTCTTTTAGGTGCAGACACTATTATTGCATTTGTGTTTGTCCCTCACTATAACTGAAGAGTATTGCAAAGTTTGCCAGTGAAGTGTGAGAATTTAAAGATTTCGTTTACATGATATTTTAGATCTTCCTGTCTGCTTTCATTATTTTATTACATATATAATCTGTTTCTTATGTTTGAGGGCAATGTGGCGTGTGAATTAATATTATGCAGAGAATTCAGAATTTGGAGATTAGGTGGAGGTGTGGAGTTACCAGAAGTATTATTCCAATGACCAAGAGGGTGTATGACTGGGTTGGCAGGAAAGAGGAATATTGGTTGTCAAAGAAAGGGTTGGAAGGAGTAAAAAGTTTGAGTGCTGGGGGCTTGAGCATCCAGCTGGCTTATGCACAAGTTAGATCAGAGTGGAGACAGGTGGTTTTTATGACTTGATGTACTGTTGGAGTATGAACATGGTATTTACCATTTATGAAGGGATTCAGGGGAAGCTAGTTAGCTGGATTGAGTTTTGAAGGTGGGAAATAGTGCACACACAACCCGCACATATAAAAAAGAGAGGAGCTTACGACGACGTTTCGGTCCGACTTGGACCATTTACAAAGTCACATTTACCAGTCACGGTATTCTGCCTTTTTTGTTATTTGTGGGAAATAGTGTTTGCACACTGAAGGAGTGTCTGGGATGTTGCAGCTTGAAGGATTATTTGAATTGTCATGTCTGTGCATTTTTAGGAAGAGAGCTATTGAACAAATGGTGGTGAATGTTTAATTTTGGGGGGTCACCTGTTAAAAAATAATGAAATGTTTTCATTTACTTTTTTTTTTTAAGAGATGCTAGTGAAGAACGAAGGGCAAGATTACGTGATATAGAAGTTAGAGTATTGCAGTATCAAGATGAATTAGAACAAGGTCTACGTTCCCTTAAACCTGGGTATTCCATACACCGACAGGTTGCTCATTATCGCCACAAAATGCTGAAAAAGGTAAGAAAATATATAGTTTTTTAACAGGGTTTCCCACTAAGGGAGGCTAAAGTAAAGAAGAAAATACTCAGCATATTTATTACTTGTCTGTCTTTTTAGAGGTGCATGGACACCTTAATATTTGCTGATAAAGACTCCTTTAGTCTCTTAGTTACCTTTCTTTTGCACTGTCATAACCTCTCTTTCTCTACACATACTCTGCAGTGTGAAAACCTATATTCTAAGTTTTTCTCCCTTGCTGCTTTTCTTTCATTCTACCAGTCATTTCCCTTTCCTTGTGCATTCATCCTCCTGTGACTCCAAACCTGTACTTCACATACTAGAACTGTATTTTTAAATATACCCTTATAGGTTTAGCACCTGCCATGAATATAACCAGTCTTGAGTCATGGGGAAAAGTACAGTGCTTGCATTGTAATGTATGGGTGAGGATACCTGGAGATGGTTTTGGGGGGTCAATGCCCCCACAGCCCGGTCTGAGACCAGGATGTTGGGATTTGAAGAATCATTTGAAATGTGATGTCTCTGTCTCCTCTTTTCTGGTAAGATGGTTATTGAATAAATATTGGTAATGCATTTCCTTTGGGTCTACCTACCTGGTAGAAAACAGTCCAGTAAGTATCCCCATTTTACATATGTACATGATACAGTTTTAGCAACCATAGTATTAAAAGCATTGAAAAAATTTACATTGCATTATTTTTGTTGAATTAGATTGAGAGGGAAGAAGGCAGTGAAAGACGACACCATCGTCATAGAAGTCGCAGCTCAACCCCAGAGGAAAGAAGGCCTACAAAGCGATCCAGGTCCCCTCACAAGTGAGTAACATTGGGGTTACTGGTTAAATTTTATATTATTTTGTTTAAGTGAATTTAGGATGATCCAGATGGATTTAGTACCTCAAAAACAATAATGTGTAATTACCAAAGTTTATGGAAAAATATGGTTGGATAAGGGAAGCAATAGCATCAGTGATGCTTATTATAATTGCAAGTGAACAGTAGTGAAGATATGAAAAAAAAAATTTCCATCACAAGAGATTAAATAAAAAAAAATCTAACTCAAAGGACAGATATGCTTATCCTTGTATCCAACTGGTAGATCATGTATAATAAAAATGATTCAAAATAAGTGCACTTTGGAGGTGAGAGGAGTGTGTAGGAGAGACATTCTCTGAGGTGTTAAATGACTGTTTAGGGAATTTTTAACTAAGATCATTTTTTTTGATAGATATTTGTACTGAAGTGAAACGTGCATAGGTCATATTCAAATTTGGAGACCCATGAGGTAAATGACAATGAGGACCTTTTAACTGAATTGTTTAAGAGGGTAAATATAGGATGTATGATGAAGTACATAGAACAGTTTGATCATGTACAGTGGTACCTCGACTTACGAGCAGCTCCCAACTCGAACAATTATGTAAGTGTATTTCTGTAAGTGCTTTTGTAAGTGTAATTTTGGGGGTCTGAAACAGATTAATCTAATTTACATTATTCCTTATGGGAACAAATTCGTTTGGTATCGGCACTCAAACAGCCTTCTAAAACGAATTAAGCTCGTAAGTCGAGGTACCACTGTACTGGTTAAAAAGTTGAAGGGTAGCTTTTTGGACTTTAATGTTTTTAGAGGAGCAACTGATGTGGCAGAGCACTTATAGGTAACAAAAATAAGTGAAAGCTGGATGGAGTATAAGAATATCAGTGGGTAGATTAAAAGCGAATGAGTAAAAGATGATTAAAGTAAGGATTGAGCAACTGGTGGGAGAAAGGTGGCCTAGAGATATAAGGGTATCAGCTATGGTGTGAGTTTAAGAATGAAGGATTAGTATGTGCAATGGAGGTGTGTGGAAGGGAAAAGTAATGAGATAAAAAGGGCAAGGAAGAAAAAGTTAGCATATGAAAAGATTTTACAGTGTATAGAAGATAGAGTATGTGGAGAGGGGAGGAAAAAAAAAATTGAGTGGTTGGATTATCAAAAAAATTTTGTGAACAAAAAAAGGATTGGAGAGGAGAAAAATATGAGAGCCCTGGGCAAATAATATGCAGTTAAGTGATGAGATGTTAGATCAAGGTGGAGAGAATATTTGGAGTTGTTAAATATGGATGATAAAAAGGAGGGGTGTTAGTGTTGCAGTTTTATAACTGTAGTGTAAAGCACCCCTCTGGCAAGACAGTGATGGAATGAATGATAATGAAAGTTTTTCTTTTTTCGGGCCACCCTGCCTTGGTGGGAATCGGCCGACGTGTTGAAAGAAGAAGTGGTGAGATGTTAGATCAAGGTGGAGAGAATATTTGGAGTTGTTAAATATGGATGATAAAAAGGAGGGGTGTTAGTGTTGCAGTTTTATAACTGTAGTGTAAAGCACCCCTCTGGCAAGACAGTGATGGAATGAATGATGATGAAAGTTTTTCTTTTTCGGGCCACCCTGCCTTGGTGGGAATCGGCCGATGTGTTAATAAAATAAAATAAAAATAAAAAGGGAGCCAATTATTTCAGACATGAGGCAGGAAGGAGTAAAATTTTTGATGAGGGAAGAGCCAGAAAGACAGTTGACAGGGAGTTAATCAGCAGCAGGGATAGAAAATAGGTAGAATGGTTGGTGTATTTGTGTATGTACAGTGGACCCCCCGGTGTTCATTATGCTCCAAACTCGAACAATTATGTAAGTGTATTTTTTTAAGTGCTTTTGTAAGTGTATTTTTGGGGGTGTAAAAGGACTAGTCTAATTTACATTATTCCTTATGGGAATAAATTCGTTTGGTAATGGCACTTGAACAGCAATCTGGAACGAGAAAATTACGAAAACCCGGGGTCCACTGTATAAAAGTTAAAGGTAACTAAGGATTGGTGGAGGGTACATGTATACCCTTTGCGTGAGGAAAAATGTGAGAATTAGAGAAAATTATTGAATGTCTTAATTATATCAGGTAGGGCATACAGCAGAAACATTAAACAGTATTGCTACATTTGAACTTGTGCACTTATGATTTTGCCTCTTTTGTGGATTTACCTTCGGTATTCAAATTTGCTCTCTTGTTATAAAACGTGTAATGCAGTAAAAGCCTTAATTTATTAAGACATTTTACTCTGATAGTCTACAGAAAAAAAATAAAATTATACTTTGAATACACATTCCAGTGTTGGGGGTAAAAATCACACCATATGCAGCAAAGATGGAAGCAGGAGGTTAGGTCACAGATGGTGTTGTGGGCAGGGCCTTTTGTATTCATCTTTATGTAGTACTCTCCTGCTTATATGCCTAATTGAATATCAGAAGATATATCCATTTGTTTTTTCACCTTTTTTCTAGGTCCCGACATCGTTCTCGCTCAAGATCTCCTAGTTCAAGACGACACAGATCCCGTTCCCCTAAAAAGCGGAGATCACATACCAGATCACCACCTCGAAAGCACAAGAAAAAGAGTCGACACTAGTGGCTTCTGTGTTGTGGAATTTATATTTATTTGCTGCCATTATTAAAAAAGTATATTAAAATCACATTTTGCGACTTAAAAGGATACCAAGTCACACACTACTTCCAGCTTGATATCTTGAACAGCAATTGTACAATTACACTTTTTGAAACATGAAAAAGGTTTAAAAATGAAATTACGACAATTTCCTGTTAATAAATATTTGACCATAATATGTTTTTTACTTCTCAACAATCATAGTAAATTTTTAGGCGTCCCCAAAACGGGGTGTACATTTGAGTTGTTGCCTGAAATGTTTTATTTTTTGTCTTCCAGAGTTTTTGTTTATAACTTAAACACCTCATCCAATCGGCTTCAAATATTCATTTCTAGGAAAGGGCTCGTGCAACTATTGTCATGTGACTAGTTTCTCTACAGTAACTTTTCTTAATTTTGTTATTCTACAATAACTTTAGAAAGCCTCTTCTGATTGATAGGCTTCAAACTTTCAAGGATGGTGAGTTTTCCTCAGGCAGATTAGTATTGATTTTTGGCTGTACAAGTTTAAATTTCTATTAAATATGTTTCCATCCAATGGCTGGAGAAAGCCTCTTGCAGAATTTTTTGAACTGATCTTAGGCTGTGGGGGGGGGGGGGAGGTGTCAGTTTGCCAATATTACTGACAAAATTTAATGAATATAGTACAGCAATACCTTGCACAGTACAGTTAATGTGTGTAAAAAAATATTGTACTATGCAATACCATACTGATCAAGGTATTATAATGTGTTTTAATGTAGTGTGTCCCAACAATACAATTAAATGCATCAGATTGCAAAAATATTTAGTCGTTTGATTAGCACAAATGAATACACACGAAACTTGCACACTTGTAATTTCTTTATTTGCAAAAGATAAAAACAAAAAAATAGAAGTACTGAAGATTTTTATTAGTTGTACAATCTACCATACATACAGTAAAGAAAAAGATCATTTTTACTTTGAAAAATAGTTGAACAACATAGCTTGCACATTTGTTTCTTCTTTTTATCAGCATACATATCTTTATACTAGCATCGAATATCATTTTGTAATGCCTGCCTAACTCTTCTGACTTAATGGAATTCTTTTGTGGCTGCAGTCTTCAATCCATAACATTAAAAGACGTTCTATATTATCCATTTCAGAACTATGATTTTTAATATCGACTTTTGACATATAAGATGCTGTAGCCATTCCATGACTTTTTATTTTATCTTTATTCCTCATATACTCACATACTGATGCTTCATTCATTTTCTTGTCACGTGCTATTTTAGCATACGATGCACCATCTTCATGTTTTATAATTTCTAATTTTTCATCTAATGTTAACCATTTACATTTACTAAAATGCTCAGCATCATAGTATTTCCTCTTTCCACTCATATTTGCATATAAATGGGGTACCAGTACTTTATATAATGAAGAAAAAAACTGTGTATACATATGTATTGTATAAGACTACACAACTTCACTGCTCGGAGTCTGGAGTGATACTGATGTTTGCATTGCCCTTGTTCAGTACATAGCAGCAGTCCAATATCGGTGCATAATGCTGTTAAATAAAATTTATAAACTGTATTATATCACAGCCCATACTGTTCAAAACACTATGCAAGGTATTACTGTACTGCAGGCACGTTAGGAGTGAGTAGAGACAAGTCGTTTTTGGAACTTGACGAGCTGTTGGAGTGTGAGCAGGGCAACATGTTGTGAAGGAATTCAGGGAAACCTTTTAGCTGGACTTGAGTCCTGGAGGTGGGAAGTACAATGCCTGCACTTTAAAGGAGGGGTTTTGTGATATTTGTGTATGGTAGGTATGTCATTAATTAATTTATCACATACGTGTGAGATCCGAGCCCTGGAGTGACGCCTGTTTGTAATTCATTTCTTTTTTTTACTATATATTGGTACATGCTTCTAGCTAACTAATGTTTACTATTTACTAGAAGTGAAGATTATAAAACCATCAAATTAATAAAAATACATATGGTAGAATGGAAACCTTTATAACTTTTGCTTGGTCTCCAAGCGAAATTTCTCAATAAAGGTTTCTATTCTGACAGTGTCTTTTTATTGGCTTAATACATGTGAATACACTAAGTATCATCTCAACGTATTTCAATATTTTTCAATAGTCACTAAGATCACACCTTTCCAAACTGTCTCAAAAGAGTTAGAATAATATCCTGTCCACAAAGGTAATCAAACCGACATTAATAATAACAAGTGGTCAACAATTTTTGAAAAGTTGTATGCTTCTTAAATGAGATCAGTTAATTCTTATGTATTTTCATGTCCTGAATCCAAATATCACCTTGAAAAATGCTTATTGGCTATAGGTTTAAAGATACGATTATTTTATTATAACGTACAATATGTGTCAGTATGTTTTAAACTAATCCGTACCTACTCTCTGCCTTTTTGCTTGATGCTTATAGTGGGCTGAAGGATCAACTCTTGCCAATGTCCAGCAATAGTCTCCAAGCATTCTTGTGCCCCATTTGCCCTGGTACCATTTTTTCATGGTTGAAATATCATGGTGAAACCTTTCACCATGTTCGTCACTAACTGCCCCACAGTTCTCTGGAAAAGTCTAAATGTGAGTCCAAAAAGTGGATTTTAAGTGACACGTTACATCCCATGTTCTTATAAGCCTTGAAGAGGTTTTCCACCAATTCTTCATAGTTGCCTTCCCTTCTGTTTCTGAGAAATGCCTTTGCCACTAACTTGAATGCTTCCCAAGCAGCTTTCTCAGCCCCATGAAGGTCTGATTCAAAGTCACTATCTTTAAGCTCTTGAATCTGAGGACCATTGAAGACTCCCTCTCTTTATCTTAGCATCGCTCAGTGAGGGGAATTTTGATGTTAAATACTTGAATCCCGGACTGGATTTGTCCATAGCTTTTACAAAGTTTTTCATGAGCCCCAGTTTTAGTGTAGTACCTGGAGTTTGCCTGGAGAGGGTTTCGGTGGTCAACACCCCTGCGGCTCGGTCTGAGACCAGGCCTCGTGGTGGATCAGGGTCTGATCAACCAGGCTGTTACTGCTGGCTGCATGCAAAGTGACGTATGAACCACAGCCCCGTTGGTCAGGTACTGACTTTAGGTGCCTGTCCAGTGCCTTCTTGAAGACAGCCATGGGTCTATTGGTAATATCCCTTATGTATGCTGGGAGGCAGTTGAACAGTCTTGGGCCCCGGACACTTATTGTGTTGTCTCTCAGTGTACTCATGGCACCCCTGCTTTTCATTGGGGAATGTTGCATCTCCTGCTGAGTCTTTTGCTTTCATAGGGAGTGATTTTCATGTGCAAGTTTGGTACTAATCCCTCTAGGATTTTCCAAGTGTATATTATCATGTATCTCTCTCGCCTGTGTTCCAGGGAATACAAATCAAGGGCCTTCAACCGCTCCCAGTAATTTAAGTGCCTTAACGTACTTATGTGTGCCATGAAAGTTCTTTGTACACTCTCCAGGTCAGCAATTTCGCCTGCCTTGAAGGGGGCAGTTAGAGTACAGCAGTATTCCAGCCTAGAGAGAACAAGCGAATTGAAGAGAATCATCATGGGCTTGGCATCCCTAGTTTTAAGGGTTCTCATTATCCATCCTATCATTTTCCTAGCAGATGCAGTAGATACATTGTTGTGGTCATTGAAGGTGAGATCCTCTTGACATTATCACTCCCAGGTCCTCATATTACTTTTTCACTCTATTGTACAGTTAGAATTTGTCGTATACCCTGATACAGTTTTAATTTCCTCAAGTTTTCCATATCTTAGTTAAAAGTTCTCTTCATTGAACTTCATATTGTTTTGAGTGGCCCATTTGAAGATTTGGTTGATGTCTACTTGGAGTCTTGTGTTGTCTTCGATGGAGGTCACTGTCATGGCAATCCGGGTGTCATCCGCAAAGGAAGACACGGAGCTATGGCTTACATCTCTGTCTGTCAGATACGAGGATGAGGAATAAAATGGGAGTGAGTACTGTGCCTTGTCTAACAGCTTTTCACCGTAGCTGCCTCAGACTTTACTCTGTTTACTATTACTCTTTGTGTTCTATTTGTCAGGAAGTTATAGATCCATCTACCAACTTTTCCAGTTATTCCTTTATCACGCATTTTGTGCGCTATTACACCATGGTCACATTTGTTGAAAGATTTTGCAGTCTGTGTATACTACATCTGTATTTTGTTTATCCTCTACAGCATCCAGGACGTTGTCATAGTGGTCCAGTAGCTGGGACAGGCAGGAGCGACCTGCTGTAAACCCGTGTTGCCCTGGGTTGTGTAATTGATGGGTATCTAGGTTGTTGGCGATCTTGCTTCTTAGAACCCTTTCAAAGATTTTTATGATATGGAATGTTAGTGCTATTGGTCTGTAGTTCTTTGCAATTGCTTTACTGCCACCTTTGTAGAGTGGGGCTATGTCTGTTGTTTTTAGTGAGTGTGGGATGACCCCAGTGTCCATGCTCCCTCTCCATAGAATGCTGAAGTCACACGACAGGGGCTTCTTGCAGTTCTTGATGAACATGGAGTTCCACGAGTCTTTGCATGGGGCAGAGTGCTTGGGCATGTCATTTATTGCCTTTTCAAAGTCTTGGTGGTGTTAGGATAATATCCAAGATTTTTGAGATGACCAAGTTTTGGGTCTCGTTCATAAAGAATTCATTTGGATTGTTGACCCTTAGTCTGGGCAGCGGCTCGCTGAACACCGAGTCGTATTGGGACTTTAGTATCTCACTCATTTCTTGGCTGTCGTCTGTGTATGTCCCATCTTGCCTTATCAGGGGCCCAATATTGGATGTTGCTTTTTCCTTAGATTTGGCATAAGAGAAGAAGTATTTTGTTTTTCAATTTCCTTTTTGGCTTTTAGTTCTTCCTGCAATTCTTGTCTTCCATAAGATTTCTTCAGCTTAAGTTCGATATTGGCAATTTCATTGACCAGTGCCTCCCTTCGTATTTCAGATATATTGACCCCTCTCAGCAGCTCTTATGACTCTTCGCCTTCGCCTGTATAGGGAGCATCTCTCTCTTTCTAGTTTACATCTTTCTTTTTCTTGAGCAGATCTCAAGAACCACAGGGTTTATTTTTTCTAGGCTTAGTTTCAGATCTGTGTTGCTTAGGATATCTTCCAGCTTGTTTTATTTAGGATATGGTTGACTTGTTCCCATTGTATGTTTTTGTTATTGAAATTAAATTTTGTGAAGACACCCTCATGACTGATCACATTTTGCTGGTCAGGAGCCCTATGCATACATGCCTGTACCTCTATTATGTTGTGATCTGAGTGTATATTGTCTTTGATACAGTTATATTACGTATCAGATCGTCGTTGTTAGTGAAGATGAGGTCCAGCATATTTTCTAGTCTTGTAGGCTCTAATATTTGCTGGTTTAAGGTGAATTTGGTGCAGAGATTTAATAGCTCGTGTGTGTGTGAATTTTCATCTGAGATGCCTCCTGGGGTGATTTCTGCTAAAATATTATTTGCTACACTCCTCCATCTTAGCAAAATGTTTGGGGCAGGAGTTGGGAGATTTTCCAGACAGTGGTCAGTTTTCAAAAGCTGCTCCCAGAATTGCTGGGAAGTTGCATCTGGAGGCTTGTAGTGGTGGTAGCAAAATTTTGTTTAGTTCAATGAGAGGTGGATGTTGAACATTTTCATCCCAGGCTCCAATGATTGACGAGGTGACCAGTCTCTCCTGATGTAATGGAAACCTCTTGCAGGCTGTCTCATTCACATAGAAAGACGCAGTACTTGGTGTATCCACCCCTACAAACTAAGAAAATCACCTACCTTTCACCTCAAAATATAAACTTGCACAACCACCTTCTATGACTGCTGGAATAATAATGAAGGGCAATGAGACTGTGAGTGTGGTAAGAAACACACTGCCACAAGCCTGTTGGAACATGTAACACGTAGATGTATATTGAAAAGTAGAGCTAACAAACAATTTTCTGGAAATTGTGTATGGACTGCCTCCTTGTGAGCTGCTTACCCTGGCAAGTACTGTTGACACAGACACCCTGAGATTAGTAGTCTCAAGTGGCTTTTAGGACACACTTCCATATGCAACTGATCTTGCAAGAAATTCCTAACTACATGCAGGAATAATGGTCTGACTTACTTGGTGGTGGAGAATATGCTACTAGAAATCCCCTGATTCCATCCCAGCAACCTAGATTCCTCTGGTCCCTCTCTTCAAGACACCACGTGCAGTGAAGGACTTAGTTTCTGCAAGTATTCAGATGGTATTAGTATTCCTGCCTGCACCTTAGAGATCCCTGATTTCAATGGGTATTCCCTAAGGAATATTTATGCGGTAAGTGACACTAGCTTCTAGACTAATACTTAAGAGGGGATGCCTGCAAATGTACTGGTATGTGGGCGTTCGCCCGCCTCATGACCCTAAGCTCAAATTTCCCACATTCCCCCATACATCGTTGGCCAACTAAATACAGGAAAATGTGGGAGATTGTCTTACTAAGGGGTGCCTGGTGAGAGACTAGTCCGGTACTTTGGGAAGCCTCTCGGTGAAATTCAGGCTGGTATTTTTCAGATGCAGAGACCTTGTTATCTCCATGGTGTCTTGTCTTAGGTGTTAGCATCTTCTCTGACCCACTCCCGCTTCCATTCAAGCGTGGGGTTGACAGTTCTCCTTAGCTAATATAACCTAATATTGACCTATATTAAGGCCTAAGCCTACCTATGTTAAGGTCTAAGGCTACATTATTAATATCTAAGGTTACCTCACTAACTCCAATAGTTACTAACAGTATAATCCTACCTAAACCTTCCTTTTAGGGTAAATCTATCAACTGGTATGTACAATCTCACTGCCTCCGCTAACTAGTGTTTGGGTGGATGTGGGGGGCTCATAAAGTTCATACAGCGTATCCAACCATGGAATTTTTTGGGAGACCAAATAAATTTCCACAAATTTTAACCATGATATTCATTATCAGACCTAAAATTAGTTTGAAATTGCTACTCCGGTCTCGGAAGAATTTTGGTTGTAGACCAGTGACAGACTAATATCTAATCTACGAATACGTACTATCAAAAATATTTGAGGTGAACTATAAGCAGCTGTACTCGTATTTAACCTAAAATAATATGCTTACCCTTTGCCAATTTGGATTCAGAAAAAAAAAATCATGATGTGATCATAAAAAGGCTTGAGTTTATGAAACCCTTGAAAGAAATGAGTATCCACTTTGACATTTTATTGATCTGCATAAGGCTTTTAATATGGCTAACTAAACTATTCTTCGCAAACCTGATCACTACGGACTTGAGGGAATACGCACACAGTCACTTCAAATCTTAACAGACAACAGCACTAACTCATGGGTTGTACTTAACTCATCAACTACTAAATCAATTAAATTAGGGTGTCCCATTTCTCTTCTATATCAGTGACTTAACGAATGTGACACATTTTAAGTCTTATTTTCTGACCTCCCCATCCAACTTTAAACACTATAATTAATGATGAAATTAACAAAAATGGCAATACCTGTATGATAACGAATATATATAAAAATGGCTATACCTGGATAATAATGAATATATGTAAATATATATACAATGCAGAATTGATGGCAGCCAAAAGCGTCCAGGTGGTATCACCCTTCAAGCCTGGACAGACAGCAAGCAGGTCGTGTGGGACTACACATGTGCATCTTCCTTGTCTGATACCTATCTCCAATACACCAACTAAATATATTTTAGATACGTTAACATTAATTTAATAATAAACAAACACAATGAAATATATTTTTTTCGTTATGTTCAGAATGATTTTGGCTAAATTATTGCATACACAAATTTTCACTTGTCTTATATGGCAAGGTGAGCGTTGCTATTTAAGCCAAAATCGCAAGTTTTACCTAATCGGCACGACATATATATATTTATATATATATTTATATATATTTTTATATATATATATATATTTATATATATATATATATATATTTATATATATTTATATATAAAATTTATATTTATAATATATATTTTATATATATATATATATATATTTATATATATATTTATATATATATATATATATATATATATATATATATATATATATATATATATATATATATATATATATATTTATATATATATATATATATATATTTATATATATATATATATATATATATATATATATATATTTATATATATATATATATATATTTATATATATATATATATATATATATTTATATT
>WNWK01001143.1:147500-200000 GCA_009830355.1 Cherax destructor | reverse complement strand
CTGTGGGTACTACAAAGTTGTGCTCTCTCCCCCTAGTACTATGACTGCTTTGGTTCCCAGCCTTGACAAAATTGGCAGCAAAATATTCTGGACACTGTGAGCAATTTTATAAACTTGATTTAATTTAAGTTGTTTTACTCTGTCTTCAATATTCAGCATATCCAATTGTTGTAATTCATCCTGGCCTACATGCTCTCTTGAACCAAGGTTCAGGATGAATCTTACTATTTTGTTCTGGGTGATTTGCAGTTTATCTTTCAGTTTTTTGTCAAGGCAGAGAATCATGAAGAGCAAGCGTAGTCAATATGACATTGTATAAGGACTAGACATAGGGTCCTGCGAGCCTCAGTAGGTAGACACTGTGCTTGTCTGTAGAGGAACTTCAGTCTGCATTCCTTTCTTTTACTACACTGTTCCCTATCAATTCTCCTGACATGCATGGGTCAAAGGGGATTCCCAGATATTTTACTGAGGAAACTGAAGTGATGGATTCCCCATTACACCGGACATTAAAATTATTTACCCTTCTCAGTTTATATTTCGTGCCAAAGAGTATGGCTTCTGTTTTCCCTAGATGTAACTATAGTTTGTTGCCTGCTAACCATTTGCTGCAGGACAAAATACATTGACAAAGATACAATAGGGAGTAGAGCAACACAGATAACTCAAGAGCTACATCTAGAATACTTCGTCCAGCTCCCCGACGGTGGGCCGTTTGCCCAGAATGCTGCAGGCATTTTCCCTCTGGATCGCAACACTGAGTGTCTGAAAGAGGAAACTGGCTGCCCTGTGGTCTTTGGTTTCTATGATGAGTTTTTCACCCAGCTCTTTGAGGAACTTTAGAGCACGCTTGCCCCATGCTCCAAGGGTCTCCGACCCTATTGGGATGAAGTTATAGCAAGGGGGAAGGCCTTCATATTTGCGGGTCTTCTGGGTCTCCCTGTGGCTGACAACTCCACCCCCTTCAGCTAGAGTATGGCAAGTAGGTGTCTTCCAATATGGCCGCATAGGTGTAGTCCCAGGCAATCCGCTTACCATCCTTCCAGGGTAGCATAGTGGCTCCATCAGGACTCTTTTTGACTTCCATCAGACCTCCGCACTTGGGGTTCCCGTTGGGCTGGGCAACAAGCTGTGGCGAGGCTTCTCTTTATGATGTTGTTGACCTCATGTCTAGCATACTTCCCTTCTAATGTGTGACACACGAGATCATGAAGCCCGAATTGATCAGCCGTCACCCTGCCGCAAATGTTCGTTGAGTACGGGGGCGGTTAGGCGAAGAGCAACACCAATCTGAATGGCCTTTGGGTCGAGTCGAATGCCCAGGGAGGAATTGGGAACAGCTAGAAGGAAATCTGAGTGTGGTGCCTTCACCGCTAGGAGACGAGCTTTGTTATTTCCTGAAGCATTGGTGAGCATTGTGTCGGCGATTTTTTCCATGATCGGTTTGTCCCAGTGGGACTGTTTGTGCTCTTTGGGAGGAGCTGGTCTACTGGAGAGGTCTGCAAGGATGTCCCACTGCACGGCTGCTTCAATGAACCTGGGGTCTTGAGCTCCTACCACGTCTCTCAAGCGTTCAGGGACAATCTTCTTGACTAATCCACTGGCAGCCAAACATGAAGACATAAATGCAGGTAAAGCTACCTGCGTTGCTTTGCGCACCCATATACCTCCCAGTCGCACTGGGAGGGTTGCCTGATCCCATTGCTGATCTTCAAGTGACAGATTCAGTGCCTTCTTAAAGGTTGATCTCAGGAGTGCGTCATATTCGTTGAGTGTTGGGTTGTCAAAAGAGGGTGCGCACCTCAGGAAGTGTGTCTTGGCATAGTAAGACACCTTCTGAGAATATATGGGGCATCATGGGCATCCTTGCCACATGAGCTGCGGCTTCACTGCCTTGAGAGACCCCAAAGCCCAGTTGGTGTGGCTGGAGTAAACTGGCAGTTTCTAGGCGAATGTTTCTTACTGCTACTTTGGCAACGAGACGGCGAAGAGTGTTACCAACAGCAATGGGTCTGATTTCCCCATCCTTCTTCTTCAAAGCGCATAATGAAGCTCCAAAAAAGAAAGGTTTAATTTCTTATGGGATCCGCCCAGCCAGGCAGTTGTTGACGAAGGTTGTTAACTTGGTGAGAAGAATTGATGTAGATGCGCTGAGTACTGGATTTACCATATCTTTGAAGTGTTGTGGTCGAATTCCAGTGTAACCTCCTGCAGATCCTGCTGGAAATGACACTATCGCCTTATAGACTTCTGATTCTGGCAAAATTAATTGTTCAGTGATGGGGTCTTCCTTAGGGTTGTTGTTGACGACTATGGTGTCCCTTGTTGGGTGTTTGTCTCTTAGTGCTTAGGCTGTGGTCTCATCTTTTGGGAATAAACATGTCCACAATTAGACATGAAAATGAATGCTGGATAGCAGTACTAAAATTTAATAAATTAAAATTTAATGTTCATATCTGTGAATTATTATGTAAGCAAATCACCTGCAAAAGGCTTACAGGGCATTACCTGAATTATTACCTGCAAGTAATTTTGGTGAGGTAAGTGGGAATTAAGTCACAGCAGGTCGCCTAACTGTAACTCCCTCGATGCCCACTCTCTACCACTCACAAAAAAGCTAGACCTGACATTAAATTAATAATTACAATATTAAACATTAATACCAATAATGGTAAATTTTAAAATAATGTGGACTGTATATGATTTGGCTTGCTGGGTACTTTGATGTCAGTGAGGGACTCTTGGCCTAAAGAATTGAACCTATTTTCCCTTGGACCGAACATGATCCCCTCCCATTCCCCCAGGCGCTATATGACCTCTACGGGTTTAGTGCTCCCACATGAATTTTGATCATCCTTAACAATGTAAATACCTGAAGTAACAGGGGTTAAATTTAAGGAACAGAACAGCGAGAGAGGGTGTATGGATACAGAAAATTGAGAGGATTGTGTGCAGATGAAGCAAGAGTAAGAGGCGGTGGGAAGAGTGTGACAGTACGTGCCAGGTTTCACACTCGCCGTGAACAATACAGGGAGGCGGTGGCCAACTTAATGATAATCTTTACCCTGGTGGTCACAGCTCACACCGCACACCCATCACCATATACACCCCTGCACGCCCTCCCACGCCTCCTTTACACCTCGCACTTCCAGACACAAAAAATACCCACAACCGCACCACAACCACAGCCCAAACCCCTGGTGGTCAGAAGCGAAGGCAGTAGGAGTGCGCATAAAATGTTGGAATAAACGGGTGTGAAAGCCGCCCCTTCCGCAGATTACCACGGGAAGACCCGAATGGTACTTCGTTGGCAGCACCCGTGTTGGCCCTGCAGTACTACCTGGGGTCACTGGCTACACTATACATTTAACCCTGGTCATATAAACAGCGTTAAATCGTGCTGATGCCTTGTTCATACGAGGTCCATCCATCTGGCGTGTTCTTCCTCTAGTGTCCTCACAAAGTAGTATTTACGTCAGCACTTCAGTTCCCCCGTATATTTCAAAGATTTGTATTAGCTATATCATGATCAGACTCCTTGCACCTTTTCTGGGTAAGGATTCTACATAATTGCAAAACTTTCTGGAATTACTGAGTGACGTGTGATACATAACCTCACCATCAAATAGACTTCCATAACCCAACGCCAAAGACCTAACAATGTCGGTGAAGGTGTTGTTGTGTTTGGTGGTGGTGCAAGCCATCTATTCTGCCACAGTAAACAGTCGAAGCTTCCCTCCCGTTGATGCTCGAGTCAACGGTAGTGGTCCAGGAGACAGAGCTCCGCTTCATGCTGCTTTCCAAGGTCGTCCCCATCAAGAAGGATCCCAAAATACTGGTCGCAGCAGCGAGGACCACTCCTACACACTTCACGCCCAGTCTCGTAACCAGAGAGGCCATTTAACAATCTGCAGCCTGTGTCCCCAGGCAGAGGACATCTACCCGTGCATGGTAATTTTTTTATGTGATAGCTTTAATGTGTACCCCAAATCCATCCTGTGAGTGGGTAGTCGAAATAATAGACTCGCATAATGGGCCTAGAAGTTAGGCCCGACGTTATTTTGCTTTTTCGGGTTACAGTTGTAATGAAACATTTAAAAACCAGGTTGCGATACTTTGCTACAATATTTGACATGTCATTATGTTTGAAATATGTGGAAATTTTTCATACAGGTTAAAGGCTGTTTTACCTGACTTCAGTTCATTTTATAGCCCAGCTGTAACTATGGTATGAAGAATAAAAGAGCACTACATTGTGACTGGAGCAATACACAAAAAAACGCACATAGGAGACTGAAAGTTATGACGACGTTTCGGTTTGTGTGACTAATCAATGGTCCAAGTCGAACCAAAACGTCGTCATTAATTTCAGTCTTGTGTGTGCGGGTTATTTGTGTATAACTATGGTATACCCTCTTAAACATCTGTCAAAGAATTCTCTCTCAATTCTTGGATCACTTTACTTTCAAATTAACATAATAATAATAATAAAATCTTTATTTCTACAAGTACATGTGCAAGGTATACAGGCCTAGCTGACATCAGTGACATACTACTATACAAAGTCCCTGAAATACACAGCATTTCGGGCAAATTAGGTCAATTTTGTCCCCACGATGCGACCCACACCAGTCGACTAACACTCAGGTACCTATTTTTCTTAACAGCAGGTGTCTTAATGAAAAGTCCTTACGTTTCCACCCGTACCGGGAATCGAACCACGGACCTCAGTGTGTGAGCTGAGTGCGCTAGCAACCGTGCTACGAGACACTGTAATGGTGCAACGAGTAAGAATAATTGTGCTAATAAAATGTACAGTTTGCACAATTTATATCATCTGGTTTGAGAATATTTCAGGATTAGTCCAGGTTCAGCGGTAATCTATAAAAGTCTGCTGATCTGCGTTAGAATATCATATATGGACGATTTGTCAATCTCGCTTTGTCTCAGGCCTAGGATTACAATTTGCTCCCAGGAGCTAGTTTATGGGACAGCGCCACACATCATGTCAGTTAACATACCTCCAAAATGATGGCGTGTCAACTAGTACTCAACTAGTTGACACGCCACTGGTGCTATCACCTCTATCTTGGCTGTTTCAATATACACATTTATCGCTACCTTTACAGCTTCAGCCTATGCAAATTTCTTAAGAGATCTTAGCGTATCTTTATCCTTAGGCTGCATCTAGACTCGGTTCCCTTGAGAACGTTATTTTAGCCAGTTTCTATTTACTGTAGGCCATCATTTATTTATTTATTTATTTTAATTTGGGGGAAGCGCTGAACTCGTAGGAGTCATATAGCGCCTGGAAAATAGAAAGCATTCAGATTCGATCCAAGGAAGGGAATACGTCTAGTTCCTTGAATCAAAAGCCAGTTCACCGGCATCAAGGAACCTTCCTTTAGGGGCTAATACTTAGCTTCGAGACGAAACTTGTGTTGAGTTTTAATTTCATATGAAGACAGAAGATTGATATTATTATTATTATTATTATTATTATTATTATTATTATTATTATTATTATTATTATTATTATTATTTCTTGGATCAAGATTCCTTCCCTTGAAGGGACACGGCTAACAGTTTGGAAGTTGCTTGGAAGAGCGGCTGTTGTCTTTCCCGAGAAGATAGTAAGCGGTTACATTGTAAATTTAGTTTTAATAATGCCTACTATGGATATTACTTTTAGCTACATGGTTTCTTATGATGGTAGTAATAGTATCAATAATCTTCATGGCGTCATCCTGCAGGCGAGCTCTTTGGGGAGCCTGAAATACGGGTTGAACAGGTACACGAGTCGTGTCAGTGCGAGTTGGACTTATTCATAGGTTCCCTTCCCGGGATCAAACCTGACTGCTTTCATTCCCAGGCGCTCTATGATCCTTACTGGTTTATACTTTCCCGTGAATAAAACAACAGCGCAGTGTAATGTATTATACTTCACCAAAACTGGATAATATACACCTAACTTGAAGTCAATAATGTTCAGTAAAGTTTCTGATATAAGAATTATAAACTTGACATTATAAAAATTCTGCAAGACTTTTCTAAAACGAATCTTTCTAACATCTGTTAGAATGCACAATTGCACATACTCTATATCTGTTTATAAAAGTTTTCGGAGTTTTATCCTGACTCCAGAGAAGGGTTATAGTGCCCTTCTACGCCACTAGGGGTCCCAATCCTTTCTTACTGTGTGGTGTACCATCCCGAGGGACAATAATTTGCAAATAATAATAATTGCAGTTCTACTGGAATGAAACCTTGGAAGCTGCTAAACCCTAATGGAATACTGTACTTGATATTCTTATGCCGTACCGAAATCTCCCAGCTCAGGTTGACGTCAACATTTCATCATTTGATGTAAAAACCTCATCCAGTGTGATGAAATGTGACAAGAAAACAGCTTCTTACTTCCATGTAATTATCATACAGAATAAGGTAGCAGCATCCTGATAACTACAAAAGTTCTTCCTTATCCCGTTGGGAGTTCCATGTGATCCCAGATTCTCGGCGTGTTGAATAGATTGGTCTCTGGATCCGTTTGTGTGCACAACTAGCGGTGTGTGTTTAGCAGAAATACGCAGTGAGGGTATTACCCAGAGTGTCACTCAGATCCAGTAGTGGCAAGTCAGTGATCGCTGCTGCCAGGTCAGCAATATGACCACCAGTTGCTATATCCTAACATCTTGCATTATTATTAATGTAGATGAGTTAAACCCGTAGGAATGATACAGCGCTTGGTGAATAGGAGCTAATTCAGTTTGATACAAGGAAGGGGATGGTATCTCCAAATTCCTTAGATTAAAAGCCCTTCACAAGCATCAAAACACTCTTTCCCGTGAAGCAGAAAGTGCTCACCGCTTTTGCTGGGCTCCTACTAGAGCGCTCTGCAACGCCCAGTACACACCACATTTTATGACAAACACCACTGACTAGTGATTTATTTTTTTCTGGAGAATAAAGCAATCCTGGGCGTCGTGCTTAACAATGTCAGGTGTTAGAGACGCCCTGACGTCAGGGAGAGTCATGTGTCCTGGTAAATGTCTCGAGCAAGTGTGACAAACTGACGTCACTTATGTTTAAGGTCGTTTAGTGCGTGAGAAGTCACCAGCAGATCGACCTTGATGCTTCAACTTCCAACCCGGCCTCAAAATATAGTTTTTTCTTAAGCATTTAAATGTGTCAGTTTCTTACAGTGACACCCGAATTTGCATGACAGTCTCCTCCACTGAAGACACCGCAAGACTTCAAGCAGACATCAACCAAATCTTTAAATGGGCCGCAGAAAACAATATAAAGTTCAATGATGAGAAATTTCAATTACTCCGATATGGAAAACGCGAGGAAATTAAAACTACATCTGAGTATAAAACAAATTCCAACCACACAATAGAGAAAAACTAATGTAAAAGACCTGGGAGTGATCATGTCAGAGGATCTCACTTTGTATCATTGTATCATTTGCATCTGCTAGAAAAATGACAGGATGGATAATGAGAACCTTCAAAACTAGGGATGCCAAGCCCATGCTCACACTCTTCAGGTTGCTTGTTCTATCTAGGCTGGAATATTGATACACACTAACAGCAACTCTCAAGGCAGGTGAAATTGCTGACCTAGAAAATGTACAGAGAACCTTCACGGCACACACAACTGCGATAAAACACCTCAATTACTGGGAACGCTTGAAGTTCCTAAACCTGTACTCCCTAGAACGCAGGAGGGAGAGATACATGATCATATACACTTGGAAAATCCTAGAGGAATTAGTACCAAACTTGCACACGAAAATCACTTTCTATGAAAGCAAAAGACTCGGCAGACGATGCAACATCCCCCCAATGAAAAGCAGGGGTGCCACTAGCACGATAAGAGACAACACAATAAGTGTCAGGGGCCCAAGATTGTTCAACTGCCTCCCAGCATACATAAGGGATATTACCAATAGACCCCTGGCTGTCTTCAAGCAGGCAATGGACAGGCACCTAAAGTCAGTACCTGACCAGCCGGGCTGTGGTTCGTACGTCGGGTTGCTTGCGGCCAACAGTAACAGCCTGGTTGATCAGGCCCTGATCCACCATGAAGCCTGGTCAAAGACCGGGCCGCGGGGGCCTTGACCCCCGGAACCCCCTCTAGGTATACTCCAGGTATAAACTAAGGACAAAAATTATATATTATTTTTAGATTTTTTTACTTTACTTTAAAACTCATTTATTGCCAGATAACATTTTTATACAGCACAAGATCCAAAATCAAGACTTTAGTAAACGCTTTGATCCACTTTGTAATAAAAAAAAATAATTAAAAGAAATGTGTCAAAAAATGGGCCTTAAAACGTAACATAGATACAATAACACACACGCACAATAATACCACCAGATTAGTAGACGAACGCTGACAAACGTGAGTATTTTATCCATATCAAGAAGTGCTCAAAGAGTAGGATAAATCTGCATATATCTGAATAAACATTATATATATATATATATATATATATATATATATATATATATACAGTACACGAGGTGAGAGATACATGTCTAGTACATATTGTTACATCTTTGTCACTGATTATAATGCGAAAATCTCATCCAGCTCTTCCGAGCTGGTGCGTGCCCAGAATACAGCATGCATTACCCCTCTGAACAGCAGCGCTGAGTCGCTGGAACAGAAAACTAGCTGCCCTGGGATCCCTAGTTACCCTGTTGAGTCTTTTGCCCAGCTCCTTGAGGAACTTAGATGCACTCTTTCCCCATGAGCCAAGGGTCTCTGAGCCTATGGGAACAAACATATAATGATGGGCAAGTTCTCCATATTTTCTCGACTTCTGGGACTCCCTGAAGGTGGCAGCAGCCCCTCCTTCCTCCCTGGTGTACTGGAGATAGGTATCAGCCAAGGTAGATGCACATGTGTAGTCCACACCACCTGCTTGCCGTCTGTCCAGGCTTGAAGGGTGATACCATCTGGACGCTTTTGGTTGCCATCAGATCTGCATAGTTGGGGTGGTTCCCTTACTGCTGGGCATCCGGCTGTTGTGAGGCTCCTCTTGATAATGATTATTAACCTCTTCATTGTCTTGCAATCTTTCCCTCGGATTTACGACACACAACCAATGGTACCCGAATCAGGTCTGCTGCTTCATGCCACATCAAACACCTGTGTTCGGCGAGAATAGGCGGCAAGTCGAAAGGGCAACACCAATATATATATATATATATATATATATATATATATATATATATATATATATATATATATATATATATATATATATATATATATAACAAACAATCGCAGACAGGCGATCTTAACTATGCATAGGCAACATAGAATGTGACATTAACTTGCATAGGCAACATAGAATGTGACATTCTCTGAGAGGGGGCAGGTGACAGACCCGCACTTCGCTACTTCGAGAACTTCCCCTCACTCCTTCAGTTGCTGCCTTGCAACACTGATGACCCACTGAGAAGTGTGAAGGTGCTTGAGCTAGGTCAAGAAAAACTAATTTTAGGTGTAATATACCGACCTCCAGGCTTGGATCACGATAGAGGGAGACTTCTTTGGGACGAAATTGTTAGGGCTTCTAGACACAATAACGTAGTGATAGTAGGGGATTTTAACTTTAGTCAAATAGACTGGACTTCTTTGACCGGTAATCTGGAATCCAGTGACTTTATGGAAGTAGTTCAGGACTGTTTTCAGAAGCAGTGTGTAACAGACCCTACCAGAGGTAATTATTTGCTCGACCTAGTCGTGTCAAATAAAGAAACACTCGTAAATAATCTGGAGATCACTGAAGAGGTTGGCGCAAGTGATCACAAATCCATTACTTTTAATATTACCTGGAAGTGTGAGAATAAGGATAATACGGTAAAAGTCCCTGATTTTCGCTCTGCCGATTATAATTGGACTTAGGGAACACCTGTCTAATCTCGATTGGGGTAATCTAGCTAATGATTTTATTGATGATGATCATACTTACGATTACGAAGGGATCTGCATTTATGACTTTTTTCTTAATAATGTACACCGTGTTCAGAGTATATATATTCCCCAGAGAGAAATTAGGTCAGATAACTATCCCAAATGGGTTAACAGGAGGCTAAAGCATCTATTAAGGGAGAAAAGGGGAATTTATAGGCACATCAAAAGAGAAGAGGTTAACCTTATTGACGAATATGTTCAGTTTAAAAGAGAAGTAAAAAAGGGGATTAGAAAGGCTAAACGTGACTATGAAATTAGAGTTGCTAATGAATCAAAGACTAATCCAAAAGGGTTCTTTCAACTGAATAGGACGAAGGTGAGGGAAAAGGTAGAACCTCTGAAAATTGGGAATGAACAGCTGACGGATGACGAACTGGAAATGTGTTCTCTATTTAATGACTATTTTTTGTCAGTCTTTACACAGGAAGACGTAAATGAGATTCCAGAAATTAACAATTAATCAGTTCCTGAAGAATTCAAATTAACTAATATTACTGTCACGAGGGACAAGGTTATCAAACAGATAGATAAACTGAAGCAAAATAAGTCCTCGGGACCCGGTGAGTTGTTTTCCAGGGTACTTAAAGAATGCAAGATGGCACTTAGTCAGCCATTTACGAGTTTGTTTAATACGTCCATCCTAACTGGTGTTGTGCCAGAGATGTGGAAGATAGCTAATGTAGTTCCTATATTCAAATCAGGGGATAAGTCCATTCCTTCAAATTACCGTCCAATAAGCCTCACGTCTATAGTAGGCAAATTATTAGAATCAATTATAGCTGATATTATTAGAAGTCACATTGAAGAGCATAATTTGATTAATGAATCTCAGCATAGGTTCAAGAGAGGTCGTTCCTGCCTAACAAATTTACTGACGTTCTTCAATAAAAAATTTGAAGCAGTAGACATTGATAAAGAATATGATATTGTTTATTTGGATTTTAGTAAAGCCTTCGACAGAGTACTTCACAAGAGACTCTTAAGAAAAGTGGCAGCTCATGGCATAGGAGGTAAAGTTCTAGCATGGATAGAGGCATGGCTTACCAATAGAAAGCAGAGAGTTTCCATTAATGGGGTCAAATCTGAATGGGAATTAGTCACTAGTGGTGTTCCACAAGGATCAGTTTTATGCCCTCTGTTGTTCATAATTTACATTAATGACCTTGATGAAGGAATTATAAGTGACATGAGCATAAGCAGAACTGAGCGTTAAAATAAAATGGAACCCTAAGACTTGACTGGGGTTAAGGAAATCCATGAAATTTAAAACTACAGGACACAACAGTGGTTTATCACAGTCTATTGTCTAACCATTCATTATTCAACGTTTTTGGCAAAGGCGCTGTGGTAAATTGTTCGTCACTGGGCATATAGTTGCTCACGCCCAAATAAATCTTGATTTAATTTCTGTATGAAAAAATATTTATTTAACAAGCACTATTTTGTTAAGATTACATATGGAATGATTTATATATATATATATATATATATATATATATATATATATATATATATATATATATATATGTCGTGCCGATTAGGTAAAACTGGTCAATTAGCAAGAACTCATTTAAAATTAAGTCCTTTCAAAAATTTTCTCTTATACGTTTAAAGATATATTTTTTTCATTTATGTTAATGTACAAATTTATAATTTTGTACCAAGAGAAACTTTGAAAACTTACCTAACCTTATTATAACAAGCGCAATTTAATTTAGCCTAACCCAACTAAATATATTTTAGATACGTTTACAATAATTTAATAAACAAACATAATGAAATATATTTTTTTCGTTAAGTTCAGAATGATTTTTGCGAAATTATTGCATACACAAATTTTCGCTTGTCTTATATGGCAAGAAGAGCGTTGCTATTTAAGCCAAAATCGCAAGTTTTACCTAATCGGCACGAGACAGAATGACTTCGAGAGTGTATAAATCTGTAGTGGAGGGAAGGCGAGGTAGGGGTCGGCCTAGGAAAGGCTGGAGGGAGGGGGGTAAAGGAGGTTTTGTGTGCGAGGGGCTTGGACTTCCAGCAAGCATTTGTGAGCGTATTTGATAGGAGTGAATGGAGACAAATGGTTTTTAATACTTGACGTGCTGTTGGAGTGTGGGCAAAGTAACATTTATGAAGGGATTCAGGGAAACCGGCAGGCCGGACTTGAGTCCTGGAGATATGAAGTACAGTGTCTGCACTCTGAAGGAGGGGTGTTAATGTTGCAGTTTTATAACTGTAGTGTAAAGCACCCCTCTGGCAAGACAGTGATGGAGTGAATGATGATGAAAGTTTTTCTTTTTCGGGCCATCCTGCCTTGGTGGGAATCGGCCGATGTGTTAATAAATAATAAATAATAAATATATATATATATATATATATATATATATATATATATATATATATATATATATATATATATATATGACGATTTACATTTGGGTATGGATCTTATCAGTTTGTTGGAGGTAGGGATGCAACAAATGTTTACCCTCTAGACCGCTACAGTAAGGTGCTTGATGAGAAAAGGGGGCGGAGGCGCAGACCTTGGACCTCTAGTTTCTATACTTCTGAAACCAAATTTTTAGAAATGGATCTGAGGAAACATTGTACAGAGAAAGCTTTCATTGGGACAAAGTTTCACTCAGGGTAGAGCTACATCTACCCTGAGTGAAACCTTGTCCTAATAATTTGTATATACATCCAAATGCTTAGAAAAAAAACGTGACACCTACCACACTACCATACAAATGAGTTGTGGTGGCGGTAGTGGTTTGTTCATCAGGAAACTACAGTGTCTCCTGACAGTGTGCTGGCCGACCTCAGCTAGGTTTTCAGCCCATTTCCCAAAACAAAGCATCACTACATAGTACCGTAGTGTATCCTACGATGATCCTCTCATGGATATCCAAAATATACAATTTTCGTTACATTACTCCTCTATCACAGGAGGGAAGATAAGATATTCCTTACCACATTACCACAGGAGAGATGGTGAAACATACCACACCAGAAAAGACAACGGACATTATGTACCACACAATGGTATGGTGCCACAATGACAAAGATAATAGACATTCCATGTGACACTACCACAAAAGGGGACTTGGTCAAATCTTCTATAACTGAAGCTACGAGCACAGCACTTGGGTCCCAGACCCTGAATTCATTACGTACATCTGTAATCTTTTAATTATCTCGAACAGGATGGGTATGGGGGCACATAATAAAACAAACAGCAACAACAGGGAAAATATGCCTGGGAAACTCGGTCTGTGTGATGCAATTTGTTAATAAATACATGAATACACGTCTTGCGACCCTTGGCAATTTACCTCACCAAGTATTTCTCCTTTCCATAGGGGTTGCTTCACCATATTTGAAAAATCCCTCCAAATTGAGTTCTTTAACAGTTTCGCAGATAAAATCACAATCTTCCCTTATTAACAAATATTTATCACCATTAAGTCCTCCCTATGAATGCTAAGACACAACTGGAGACAACATAATCTCAAGACACAATATACTGGGCAAAACTTACCACCCTTCCAAATTCCAACCTCTCAAATATAATGAAACAAGTTACACTCAGCTCATCATCACTCTCTCAACCTCTCAAACATAATGAAACAAGTTACACTCAGTTCATCATCACTCTCTCAACCTCTCAAACAGTTTAGTAAGTTTATTCAGGTATACACAAATACAGTTACATAGATTATCATACATAGCAGCATATGTGTAAAGAACCCAGGATAACCCCAAAAAAGTCAGACAAAGTGACTTATTTCCATGGGGGTTCTTAGAACGGACTATATCTTCATCCTCCACGAACCCCTCAATCAAATCTTCATCATTCACACAAGTTCAATTTTTATATTAATCCAGATCTAAAAGACATTCTCAGATCAACATTACATTAAATTATAGGTACATACTGCTTAAAATGTGCTGTTTTTAAAATACTACATAAATGGGTAAGTGGCAATGCTATCCCATTGTCTAAGGGTATATATAGGACCCCTTTGACATAATACCCACTTAACATCCTTATAACAACCTATTTACCCTTTACCACTATTTTTTCCTACAGTAATATCCCCACAATCTTTGCGCCCTATTTTTAGCATAATTTCTACCCAATTAAACTTATTTTAAGAAATTTCTTAATACTGTATTTTCATTACTTATTTCATCCCCGCTTCATCTGCCCATACATTTAACCCTCACATCTGTGTCTAAATTAGTCTTTTCCCAAATATACTTTTTTTAATACACTATACTTTTCAGTATTCCTTTGTTAATATCCCAGCTATTTATACTTATAATATTACCCCACTTTTTTATCCTAGTGTTAGTACAAACCTACTTTTTTTAAGATATCTAATTTACTAAATCATACCTCCATCTGTCTTTACTTATTACACTTTGTATCCTGGTTACAACATAATTCCTATTCAAATACTATAATGATTTTATGATTTTTCTTTATATTTTCAGTTTATACTTATTTTTAGTACAGTATAACTCTCATAAATATAATCATTTAAATCTTCTTTACCCTGTATATTCAATATTTGGAAATAAAACCCTATTTAATATATTTATCAGCCTGCATATTCACTTAGTTTTATCAATATGCTCAATACGTGTAATATATCCCTCATACCTAACCCTACCTAACCTAACCAAACCCTCAATATACAAGGCTGAGACCACTAATCCGAAGTCGTTTTTAACAGAGTATGATGATATTGATGATGATGATGATGATGATAATAATAAAATTTATTGTGACTAGTATAACTTACCATTAGCATAGTATTCCCCAATTATTATATATACACTATTCAAAATATTACACACAAATCGTATATATTAAAACTTAAGTCAGTCTTATTTACTGAAATTTTTACCATTTTATTACATTAAACCTTACCATCCCTAACTAACCGAAGTGTATTAGATTAAGTACACATATTTATATATATATATATATATATATATATATATATATATATATATATATATATATATAAGCCAACAGTATAAATTTGTCCCAGTGGGATCAGAGACCTTGGGAGCGTGGGGAAAAAATGCAACACGTTTCCTTAAAGAACTGGGTTCCAGACTCATCGACACCACCAAGGACCCAAGGGCAGCCACGTTCATGTTCCAGCGTCTCAGTGTGGCCATCCAGAGGGGAAACGCATGCTGCATTCTTGGCTCGCGTCCGGCTTCGGAGGAGCTGGAGGAGATTCATAATCTTTGACATATTGTACCATTGTATTCATGTTCATGTTTGTGTTTTCTACAAATGTATTCTGTCTAACAATAAAGCATTTATATGTATGTATGTGTGTATATAGGATGGGGTGGTAGGAGAAGTGGAATATTCAAATGGCTTCAGGAAGAAATCCAAATATTCTTCCTTGAAGCCTTTTTATCCACTTCTCCGAGGCTATGGGTCCCACAATTTGCACTAGAGGTGGACCCCATATATATATATATATATATATATATATATATATATATATATATATATATATATATATATATATATGTCGTGCCGAATAGGTAAAACTGGTCAATTAGCAAGAACTCATTTAAAATTAAATCCTTTCTAAAATTTTCTCTTATAAGTTTAAAGATATATTTTTTTAATTAATGTTAATATAATTTTGTACGAAAAGAAATTTATAAAACTTACCTAACCTTATTATAACAAGCACAATTTAATTTAGCCTAACCCAACTAAATATATTTTAGATACGTTTACAATAATTTAATAAACAAACATAATGAAATATATTTTTTTCGTTAAGTTCAGAATGATTTTTGCGAAATTATTGCATACACAAATTTTCTCTTGTCTTATATGGCAAGAAGAGCGTTGCTATTTAAGCCAAAATCGCAAGTTTTACCTAATCGGCACGACATATATATATTCGTTAATCAGTGTGTGTAAACTTTGGCGGGTGCAGCGAACCCAGTCTTCTCGGGCTTCCCAATGGATTTATTAACAAATTACGTCGCACAGACCGAGTTATCTAGGAATGTTTTCCCTACTAAGCATGTCGATGATGGGTCGTTATCAGCGGAGGGAGGAAAGGAGGGAGAAAGGGAAGTGAGGGAGGGAGGTGAGGTATCACTAACACAAGGATGACTGCAGATGGGCTTTCACATGATAGTCGATAATGTGAGAAATACACACATGTTCACACACACACACACACAGACTCGACACTATTTCTCCCAGTTGTCCTGTCTTCAGTTAATTTATCATATACATCTTTTTCATTTTTTTCAGTGGTGATAGCAACTACTAACTCCATTCCACGATTCTACTGCTCTGTGATGATCAACTGTTTTCACCTTTGCTAAGAATCTTAATCTTCCTTTATGACATGATATGCTATTATGTTTCTTCTCTTCCTCCTATCAGTCAACGAAGGCATTTTCAACGTTTTTCCTTCATCAAAATAAATAAATAAATAAATAAAAAAAAAAACTTATCCCTAAGATGTTCAGGAAGAATCGCTGTTACAAGCCCTCTGGATGCAATGCATGAAGACAGGAAAGCAGGTAGAGCAATCTTGAGATGACTTGCGGACACCAATGCCTCCTAGTCTGACTGGGAGTGTAGCTTGGTCCCACTGTCCATCTTCTAGAGTAAGGTTAAGTACTTTAGTAAAGATCTGCCTCAGGATACTGTCATATTCGTGCAGTATAGAGTAATCATATGAAGGAGCACATCTTAGGAAATATGTCAACCTGGGCAGACTCAAGCATTTTGTGAGAAGGTATATATATATATATATATATATATATATATATATATATATATATATATATATATATATATATATATATATATATATATATATATATACAAAGGGATTCTTCAACATTTGTCCAAACCTTTGGACAAGGACTTACTTCGACTAGTGGTTGATACCACTATGACCTGCCTCCTCCTGCTTCATCTCACCTGTCTACAGTATATAAGCAACTTCTATTTGCCTTATGTTGTATTTACTTCAAGATTGATGGACTGAACACATCGACTCCAGGCCGAGGGACTGATTACCTCAAACTCCTCCTTTTATTACTACTTTCTTTTTTGTATTGGACTGATGAAGCCACTGTGTGGCGAAACGTTTTCTCAATAAAGATACCCAAGTGTTGCATATGTGTCTAATTTAACAACTTGTCGGTTCTCTGAACCATTCATCTACAACTATTTACATGTTTATATCCGGTCACTATCGTAATGAGTTATTTATGCAGACATTAATTTGGTCTCTCACACACACACACACACACACACACACACACACACACACACACCACACACACCAGGTCATTCCAGTTTTTTTATTTTTGCCACTCTAAAGCTAGAAAAAACATTTTCTTAGTATCTCTATCGTGTCTATGTTTCCTCTGTGTCCCCCACATTGCAGCCTCTTTATGAATCTTACCTCTACATCCCATATAGTCCTTCCAGTATCTTTTATACATCTTCTCTGGCCCCTTTTATCCACCAGCGACTCTGATGTTATCAGGTTCAGTTCTTCTCATAGTCGGTGTGTTTGTCGGTGTGTTTGTCGGTATGTTTATGTCGGCTTGTTCGCCTAGGTGTGTGTGTTATCTGCTACGATAAATTCTTTCAGTCGCATCTCTGTGAAAGTGTCTCAGCTGTTCGTGACTATTAATTAGTTGTATTCAATTATTTTAGGAAAATCGAAAAGAATTATTCTAAAATAAATTGCAATCTATATATACAGCGTAGTATAACAACAACAATAATAAACAACTGGAATAACAACAATAACAACTACAACAACCAAATGAAGAACCACCATACTGTTGCTTATTCACAGAAAAAGTACATTAGTATGACATTATTATTATTATAATCAAAAGAAGCGCTAAACCACAGGGGTTATACAGCCATTAGTATGACAGATCTAGAGAAAATGTTGAGAGCAATTTCTGAGCGGCCTCCATGTAGCATTGATAGCATAAGATAACCAACTGACTTAGTTGCTTTGTCTAGACAAGCGAAGGCTGTCTACAGCCCGTTTTGAAGGACGCAATATTTACTTTAAGAGTCTACAGAAACAATGGTAAAATATAGACTATGGAGGGAGAGAGAGAGAGAGGGGGGGAGTAAGGGTGAGAGGAAAAGAGAGGGAAGAGCAGTAATTAAGAGAAAGGAGAGGAGGATTATAATAAGAATTATTATTTTTATTACTATTATTATGTAATAATATTGGTAGAATTACCGACAATATGTTAAGTAAAAGGACACAAATGCAACTAATGTGACATTTTATTGTGGCAACGTTTCGCTCTCTAGGAGCTTTTTCAAGCCGGCTTGAAAAAGCTCCTGGAGAGCGAAACGTTGCCACAATAAAATGTCACATTAGTTGCATTTGTGTCCCTTTACTTAACATACTATTATTATGATATTCATCTGCTGTGTAAGCGACACGTTGCGTCATATATATACCCAAGTGTCCTATTCATTAACTTGACGGTATTGTATATCATCAATACTAAGATACCGCAAGGGTCATACAGGCCTGGGAATAGGAGGTAATTAAGTTTAATCTGAGGAATGGGAAGGTAGTTCAAATTCCGTGGATCAAAGAAAGAGTACTGTGTAAATATCGCTGGTTTACATGTACTAAGTTGACCAGAGTTATTGTTTGTTATAGTGTGTCTACATATAATAAGATGACCAGTTATTGTTTGTTAGGGTGCGTTTATATGTACTAAGTTTACCAGAGTTGTTTGTTGCAGTGTGTTTGCATGTACTAAGTTGACAGAGTTGTTTGTTGCAGTGTGTTTGCATGTACTAAGTTGACAGAGTTGTTTGTTGGTGTGTTTGCATGTACTAAGTTGACAGAGTTGTTTGTTGCAGTGTGTTTGCATGTACTAAGTTGACAGAGTTGTTTGTTGCAGTGTTTGCATGTACTAAGTTGACAGAGTTGTTTGTTGCAGTGTGTTTGCATGTACTAAGTTGACAGAGTTGTTTGTTGCAGTGTGTTTGCATGTACTAAGTTGACAGAGTTGTTTGTTGCAGTGTGTTTGCATGTACTAAGTTGACAGAGTTGTTTGTTGCAGTGTTTGCATGTACTAAGTTGACAGAGTTGTTTGTTGCAGTGTGTTTGCATGTACTAAGTTGACAGAGTTGTTTGTTGCAGTGTGTTTGCATGTACTAAGTTGACAGAGTTGTTTGTTGCAGTGTGTTTGCATGTACTAAGTTGACAGAGCTGTTTGTTGCAGTGTGTTTGCATGTACTAAGTTGACAGAGTTGTTTGTTGCAGTGTGTTTGCATGTACTAAGTTGACAGAGTTGTTTATTGCAGTGTGTTTGCATGTACTAAGTTGACAGAGTTGTTTGTTGCAGTGTGTTTGCATGTACTAAGTTGACAGAGTTGTTTGTTGCAGTGTGTTTGCATGTACTAAGTTGACAGAGTTGTTTGTTGCAGTGTTTGCATGTACTAAGTTGACAGAGTTGTTTGTTGCAGTGTGTTTGCATGTACTAAGTTGACAGAGTTGTTTGTTGCAGTGTGTTTGCATGTACTGAGTTGACAGAGTTGTTTGTTGCAGTGTGTTTGAATGTACTAAGTTGACAGAGTTGTTTGTTGCAGTGTGTTTGCATGTACTGAGTTGACAGAGTTGTTTGTTGCAGTGTGTTTGCATGTACTAAGTTGACAGAGTTGTTTGTTGGTGTGTTTGCATGTGCTAAGTTGACAGAGTTGTTTGTTGCAGTGTGTTTGCATGTACTAAGTTGACAGAGTTGTTTGTTGCAGTGTGTTTGCATGTACTAAGTTGACAGAGTTGTTTGTTGGTGTGTTTGCATGTACTAAGTTGACAGAGTTGTTTGCTGCAGTGTGTTTGCATGTACTAAGTTGACAGAGTTGTTTGTTGCAGTGTGTTTGCATGTACTAAGTTGACAGAGTTGTTTGTTGCAGTGTGTTTGCATGTACTAAGTTGACAGAGTTGTTTGTTGCAGTGTTCGTGTGTGAACGGGACAACAGCGGAGCTGAGTTGCGGGCCGGACCTGACCTCTTGTGCTGAGCTGACACAGATCCTCTCCTCCGTCACCTTCCCCGTCACTAATTACTTCAGGTGAGCTCAGCCAGTGGTAGCACTCTCCAGGTAAGCTCCTCAGACACCCGTAAAGGTCATACATCGCCTGGGGAATGAGAGGCAACCAGGTTTGATCCGAGGAAGGGGAGGGAGCTTCAATTCTTTAGATCAAGAGCTCTTAACCAGCATCACGGCGCCCCTCCTCTCTTTCCTCTTTAATGGGTTATCCTCACACAGCACAAATTAATCTAGCTGTATGATCCATACGGATTTAGCGCTTGTTTTTGGTTTATAAAATCTCTGAAGTCGTCTTAACAAAGTGGGTGAGGGAAACATTGTCGACTGCTTGCAACTGCACCAAGGAGAACCGATTTTAAATTAAAAAAAATGAGTACACACCATTACTAGGAAACTTTGTTAAGACGACTTCAAAGGTTATATTGCCGTTCATCGTTAATTTTATAATTTTGTCTAAGAAAGATTTTATTTAAGTTTCGCGGATTTTTTTTCTGTCTTGTTTTGTAGACACCGATATTTCTATTTTAAAATAGCGAAATTATTTATATACCTACTTCTACCAAAAAAAAAAATAATAATAATGGTATGGATAAATTTGTTTGATCAAAAAAATTTTCCCCTCCAGGTTTCCTAGTAATGGTGTGTACTCATTTTTTTTAATTTAAAATCGGTTCTCCTTGGTGCAGTTGCAAGCAGTCGACAATGTTTCCCTCACCCACGGGAATACCTTTTCTTGGACACGAGTAAATACCACTTACTGACCTATTGACATTATTAACATTCTTCAGACCTGTCAACTACGACGAAGAGATAATGCTGAAGACTAAGAAGGCATTTGCTGCGCGTTAGACCTCATGCCTACAAGTATACTAGGTATCACTAATGATGATATACTGATAGTATAGAAATTACGTATCAATACCAACAAGCTGGTAAATAAGCAGACACCTGTGAAACACTTAAGACATTTTATGAAAAGTTTCACCTACCAGGGGCGAAACTTTTCATAAATGTAGTTTCATACGTATTTATTGTGGTAGCGATGCTTACTACCCTACATAATTTACTTACCTTGTTCCAGGGTACGTACTTCATTATGAATATGATTCTTGTAGTTGTGGAGGTCGAGTTTTGACTCTTGGCCTAGCCTAATTATTGCCTCTTTTTAAGGAGAGTCGTGATGTTTCGTCTTAATTAATACTGTTACATTCATGGGGCATAGTAAACTGGCATATTTTCGGTATTTCAATTAAGTCGCAGAACGGGTGGGACTCGAACCCATGGCAGGTGAGCCTTAAAACTAAGTTAAGACTTCCTTGCCCCACCTGTTCTGCTATTTGTTTGCAATCGTGTTATGACGATTTCGTGAGTTCGTAATTTAGTTTATGATAGTTTTTCTAAGGTTCCAGAGGTTGAGCACTTCCTCTAAGGTTCCAGAGGTTGAGCACTTCCTCTAAGGTTCCAGAGGTTGAGCACTTCCTCTAAGGTTCCAGAGGTTGAGCACTTCCTCTAAGGTTCCAGAGGTTGAGCACTTCCTCTAAGGTTCCAGAGGTTGAGCACTTCCTCTAAGGTTCCAGAGGTTGAGCACTTCTTCTAAGGTTCCAGAGGTTGAGCACTTCCTCTAAGGTTCCAGAGGTTGACCACTTCCTCTCTTCTCTGTTTGTGGAGAACTTTCCAACAACCTTTCTGAACTTCTTTTTCTTTAGTTTATATCTGTGGTCTCTTTGATCTCCTTGTTGATGGAGTTACGAAATCTTTTCAATTCTTTCGCATCTTTTCACAATCTTATACATAGTTGTCACGTCTCCTCTTTATCAGTCAACCAATGAAGACATGTCTATAATTTTCAGCCTTTCTTCGACAATCATTATCTTTAGCTCTCCTTTGGACTTTTCTAGTCTGTTCATTTTTTTTCTTTTATGGGACATTACACTAGCACTACCAGGACGGGCCGAAGCGTCGTCATAGGTTCACTTTCCTAAGTGAGAGTTATTTGTGAATTACACTAGCACTGCATATTCCTTTTTGTTCTAAAATATGGTGTCTATTGCTTTAACATTTCCACATCCAATTATCTACAGACTATGTTAGAGTTGGCTAATGTTGCATACGAGTATCTGAGATGGGATGTATATGCGTACGTGCATTGTACTGAAAATACCTGATTACAAGTTAATGGTTGGTTGTAACCAACCGATTATTAATAAGGAAACTGGCTTTCTTCTACTAAAGTATTATGAGGAAAGATATGAGAAGACTATTTACAAATGTAATTTATATAAACACCAATTTCTTACACAGCTTAGGTATAACCGAAATATTACTGAAGATTATTTTATATTCATGGGGAAACGTCTTTAATCAGGTTTAATCTAACGAAAATGAGCGTAGCTCTAACTCCTTCAATCAAGAGCCCTTCAGCAGCACCTAGGCAACCCTTTGGATGGGTGACTGAAGAAATGTCTTGTGTTTACCATGTGTTCCTTGGTTGCAGACTGCTCGTGGACGGCACCAGCCTGAACTGCATGATTGAGGAGGATTTATGGGGGATCCTTACCTTCCAGGAGATCATTCTTATGGACAATCAGTTCAAGACTATAGATAATCACGCCTTCCTTCCCTTCAACAATACACTCAAGCTACTGAACATGGGTACGGCATTCCTCTTGTTGATTGTTTGTGATTGTTATTATTAGTGTTATTATTGCTACTGTTATTACTATTATTGTTAGTAATAATAATTATTATATCTTTATTCATGTTATTCCTTGCATATACCTTCAATTATCAGTCCCGTTACTTGTTCCGTGTTCATTCATTTAGTACATTTCGGTCCGCCCTAGACCATTATCAAGTCGATATTCTAGAAACGTTTCGCTAGCGAGTGGCTTCTTTAGTCCGCTACAGAGAAGAACGGTAGAATAGGAGGAGGAGTTTTAGGCAATCAGTCCCTCAGCCTGGAGTCGATGTGTTCAGTCCATCAGTCTTGATGAAAGTACAGAGTATTCACGGAAAATGGGCTTATATACTTCAGACAGGTAAGGTGAAGCAGTGGTTGGTGGCGTCACCAGCTGAAAACCCAACTAGAGTAAGGAGCCCATGCCTACACGTTTAGACTATCTTTGAGGAATTCCGTTTCAACCTAAACAATAGGCCTAATCTACTTCTACTAGTGGGGTTTTCCCACTGGTGACGCTACCTACCGCTGCTTCACCAGTATTTGCTGTAATCGAAATTATATAGAAATTATGATCATAACCATAATTTTTAAAGGCGCGAACCGGTAAGCCAGCAGAAGGCCTCGGTCAGATGACCGAAAGCTCCAATTGCGGGTCATCATATGACTAAGACCTGAGTCAGGAAACACTTGTCCTGTTTCCTGACAAACATTATACCTACCTACCATTTGCTGTATTTAATAAAGATTGGTAAACTGAACACAGACTCCAGACTGAGGGATTATTACATCAAACTCCTCATTTCAGTGGAAGGATTAAGTAAGGGCAAGGCTCCAGGTATGGATGGTTTGGCAAATGAATTTTATAAGGAGAATTGGGACATTATAAAGGATTGTATGGTAGGTGTGATGAATGGTATGAAAAGGACAGGTGCAATGGGGAGGGACATGGGTATGGGGGTAATGGTATTAGTGAGGAAGGGGAAGGAAGGGGAAACATTAGAGAATTATAGACCTTTAGTCCTTATGAATACGGATTATAAAATATATGCTAAAATTTTAGGTAATAGATTAAAAAGGGTGATAGGGGGGGTGATTGAGGAAGGACAGGGGGGGATACCGGGAAGGGGTGTGGGAGAGGGACATGAACGTATTAAAGATTTCATAGATAGAGAAGAAGAGGGAGGAATACTTGCACTGGATTGGAAGGGAGCATATGACAGTGTGGAGCGTGAGAGTATGTTTGGAATAATGGAAAGGCAGGGGTTTGGATTGGAAGTGCTGGATTGGGTTAGGGCGTTATATGCAGGGGCAAGTGTGAGGGTGCAAATAAATGGTAGGTTGGGAGGGGTGGTTAGGATGGAAAGGGGTCTGCGACAGGGTTGTCCCCTGTCACAGATCCTTTTCGCTTGCTTACAGGATCCGTTTTACAGATTAGTGGGGGATGGGAAGGGGTTGGGGGGGAGGGATAAGGGGATTAGAAATGTGGTGGGATATGTAGATGACACGACGGTGTTAGTGTGTCACGAGGTGGGACTGGTTAACATAGGAATACACTTAAAGTCTTTCTGTAGTGCAACTGGCATGAGGGTCAATGGAGCTAAATCAATATTGTTGGAGGTAGGCGCTTGGGTGGGGGGTGGGTTGGGGAGCAGGTATGGGTGGAAAATTGTAGACAGGGTGAAAATATGTGGTATTGTTTACAAGAGGGACAGGGATGAGGCGAGAGAGGTGAATTCGAGGAATGTAGTTAAAAGTGCGACGGAGCGGTTGAATAGTTGGAGCGGGAGAGCTAACGTTGCGGCAGAGGGTCATTGCGGTTAATAACATGATATATAGTAAGATATGGTATATTGCCAACATTTTTCCTTTATTAAGTTGGGATGTTAAAGAATTGGAGAGCAGGGTATTTAAGTTTATTTGGGCACATGGTAGACATTGGCTCAGGAAGGAGATAGTTAGGAAAAGGGTAATTTCTGGAGGTTTGGGTTTAATATGGCTGGAAAGGAGATTGTTGTGTATGTATGTGAAACGTTGTGTGGTAAGGAGGGGAGGGTTGGGGGGGAGAGGTGAGGCTGGGGTGGAAGGGGTGCTGCGGGAAGTAGGGGAGTGGTGGGGTGAGAGGGAACTGGGGCAGTGCAGAAATTGGCTGCGGTGCTTGTTGGTTATACGGGAGCCACAAAGGTTGAGTGTTGCGGTTATAATGAGGTTTGGTGCTGGGGAGGAGACGGTGGAAGGGAAGGCGGTTTATCCAGTATATGACTGGAAGGGGATATGGAAGGGGTTCAGGGAACTGAGGTTGCCGGCGAGGGACCGGGAGCTGATGTTTCGGTTTTTACATGGGGCAGTGGCGTCACGGGAGAATTTATTCCGTATGGGATTGGCGAAAGACGGGAAATGTCAGAAGTGTGGCTTGCCGGAGTCGGCTCTGCATGCAGTATATTTTTGTGAAACTCTGGATGGGGTTCGTAGGTGGATGGGAGGGGTGTTAAGGGGTTTGGGTGGGGGGGGGTATCCCTTTGTTACGGGCTATTTACTTGGATTTGGGAGGGGTTAGACATATTGATAAAAAGGGATTACTGTACTGTATGGTGGACTTCGTGTGCATGTCGTGGAAATTAAGGGACACGAGTGTTAGGGAAAGGATGGGGGCTGTGGCGGCACGTATATATCGCACTATGTGCAGGAATCGTTTAATATATGGGAGGGAGTGGGGTTCGAGCTTTTCAGAGGGGTACAGGAAATTGAGTGTGCAGGGTTTATTGGGAGACAGATATGGTAATGAAAGGGCTTGACAGAGGCGCTGGTGGAGCATTGGGTAGGTGTGGTGGTGGAGAGGCATACGTAGATAGGTAGATAGGGGGGGGTTAAGCCATTAGAGGACGGGGGACGGATGACATCACAGTTGGGGGACCGGGTGACTGTCTAGATTATTAGTGTGTTGGAAGTGGATGTGTGTGTGGTGGTGTGAATGTGAGGTTGGGGTTTTGCAAGGGGGGAGGGGGGAGTAAGGGGTTTTGTAGGGGTTTGACCGGATCCTCTGGTGCCGGGGAGCATGGTGTGGTTAGGTTTGGTGAGAGTGGTATGAATGTCTTGGACTATAATTAGTACAGAGATGGTACTGAAACAAGGGTGTAGTCTCCGTGGAGTTAAGGAGACTGGAAACCTTGTGTGGTAGGATTTTTTTTTATGCTCACGGTAAATATTATTTGCAGTATTCACTGCATAGTATTAAGACTAGTCACTGTTATTGTGGACTAGGTATCATTATTTGGGTTTGTTTTTTATCTGTGCACACTGTACATTATATTTGCAGTATTCACTGCATAGTATTAAGACTAGTCACTGTTATTGTGGACTATGTATCATTATTTGGGTTTGTTTTTTATCTGTGCACACTGTACATTATATTTGCAGTATTCACTGCATAGTATTAGGACTAGTCACGGTTATTGGGGACTATGTATCATTCTATGGGTTTTGTTATTTGTTATCTGTGCACACTGTACATGTTATTTGCAGTTAACAGCATAGCATTAGAACTAGAGCTAATATTATTGTGAACTTGGTATTGCATTTTTTTTTTTTTTTTTTTTTTTTTTTTGTGGACCCTGTATCAAGCATAAGAGGGGAAGGGGACAAGAGTTCACTAATTGTAGATAAATGGTTAGGGGTATGTTTTACTGATATATGCATAGCTTATTAAAGGAAATTGCTGTTGCACAATTTGTAGCATGTAATTATTGAACGTTTTGGAATTGTAAAATGTAATTTTATTTTGTGCACTGTGAAATTTATTTGCACTCGTCAATGAGTATTCACAGTATATCCTTAGGAATAGAAAATATGTTATGGGGGACTGTATATCATTATTTAGGTTTATGTTTTGTGGACTCTGTATTTATTTATTTATTAGGGGAAAGGGGACAAGAGTTCACTGGTGGTAGAGGTAAGGGTTTTAGGGCATAGTTTTCTGATATTTTCGATATTTTTCACTGTTTAACCAAAGGATTGCTGTTGTATTATATGCAACATGTATTTTGCATGTTTATGAATTATAAATGTATATTTATTGGAAACTAATAAAATGTAAAAAAAAAAACTCCTCATCTTCCACCGTTCTTTTCTGTGTATTGGACTGAAATGTTTCCAGAATAAAGATACCCAAATGTTGCACAATTGCCTTATTTATCAACTTGTAAGGTTTTTTACAACCATTTATACCAACATTATCAAGTCACAACCCAGCGAGAAAATACGAAGACTGATCGACATCAGGAAGAGGGATGGGGGTATTTAGTGAATTACCAATATTCTTCCTAACTTGTAGTATTCTTTACTAAATTTAGCTCAGTTGATACTGAGGACCGCTAACTAGCTTTGGCGTCATTATCAGCTGAAGAAATAAGAGGATGATTACTGAGTAAAAGGTAATAATACCCTGGCTGGAACAATTACCAAAACCCCGCAATTAGGAAAGGAACATTATGACGAGGTTTTCGTGCATCCTGTGTTAAGTCTGAACTGGCTTGACAATGGTCCAGAACAAATCGGAGAGTCGTCATAAGGTTCCTCTCCTGAGTGCGGGTATATGAGGATGATTATTATATATGAGGTGCTAAATCCTTGTGAAATATGTCATTCAGCTAAATCATGACGTTTAATTCTCCGTCCGCTACCTAGTTGTACTTAATTCTTGAGAACTTATCCTTGCATTCTTTATAGGTTGGAACAAATTGGCAAACGTGTACTTCCCGACCCTGAGCGACCAGCCGTACCTGGAGAAGGTGTACTTGCAGAATAACGATCTCGATTTCATCCCTGGGTATACAAGCGTAGTTCTCGAACACCTGAGAATCTTCAACGCCTCAAACAATACGATATACGAGATAGAGCCTTACACTTTTAATGGTGAGGTCACCTTGGTTTTTGCCTGTAATCACCTTTTTATACTCACCTATCTGTGGTTGCAGGAATCGAGTCTCAGCTCCTGGCCCCAACCTCTCAGCTTGCCACTTGCCAGATTTGCTCAGCCTCGTGGGCCCCGTTGTACATGCTCTTAAAAACACAGCACAGCACTACACTACACTACACAACACAGCACTACACAACACAGCACAGCACTACACTACACAGCACAGCACTACACCTATTTATGGAGGCTGCCTCTACCCACGTCTTCATCGAGATTACTTCACTTCCCGATCACTCTGAGACCGAAGAAATACTTCTTGACATCTCTGTGGCTCATCTGTCTAACTTCCAGCTGTGTCCCCTAGCGCCTGCTTCTCGCCTCTCAAACAATTTGTCCCTGTCTGCCCTATCAATTCTCCTGACTTTTGTATATTGTTTTCATGTGTCCCCCTGGTTCTTCTGTCCTTCAGTGTCGTTAGGTCCGATTCAGTTAGCCTGTCCTCGTAGCTTATGCCCCTATGCTCAGGAACAAGCCTTGTTGCATACTTCTGCATTTTTTCGTTTCTTAACGTACTTCCTCAGATGTGGATCCCATACTAGTGCTGCGTGCTCCAACATAGGTCTTACATATTGTATAAAGTGCCCGGAAAAACTCCTTGTTAATTTTCCTGAAGGCCAATCTAAGATTTGGTAGGCAAGCATTGGCTCGCTTAGCAAATCTAGCTCACATCAGCCGAAATGCTGGGCACTATACTCACCCTTATGTCTTTCTTTTTGAGTGAGGTCTGTAACCACTGTCCCCCGTGTGTGTGTTAGTTACCATTTTGTCCTAGGCACATGTCGATTAGACACTAGGCCTGTTGTATGTATGTGTGTGTGTAACGAAACACTTCGAAATGTTTCGGCCCCGCCGGGAATTGAACCCGGGCCCTCCGTGCGTAAAGCAAGAGCGCTAGCCACCATGCCATCGGGGCGTGGGTGTGTGTTAGTTACCATTTTGTCCTAGGCACATGTCGATTAGACACTAGGCCTGTTGTATGTATGTATGTGTGTGTGTGTAACGAAACACTATGTATGTGTATGTATGTGTTTGTGTGTATGTGTATGTGTGTGTGTGCGTGTGTCTCTGTGTGTTAGTTACCATTTTGTCCTGGGCTCATGTCAATTAGACTCTAGGCCCGTTGTATATGCGCGTGTCTTTGTGTGTTAGTTAGTTAGTGTGTGTGTGTGTCTGTGTGTGTCTATGTCTGCGTGTCTGTGAATGTACTCACCTAATTGTGGTTGAAGGGGTCGATTCATAGCTCCTGGCCTCACCTCTTCATTGGTCGCTACTAGGTCACTCTTCCTGCTCCATGAGCTTTATCATACCTCTTCTTAAAACTATGTATGGATCCTGCCACCACTACATCACTAGTGTGTGTGTGTGTGTACTCACCTATATGTACTCACCCATATGTGGTTGCAGGGGTCGATTCATAGCTCCTGGCCCCACCTCTTCACTAGTCGATATTCACTCTCTCCTGCACCATGTGTGTGTGTGTGTATGTTCTGTGTGTGTGTATGGTCTGGGTGTGTGTGTGTATGGTCTGTGTGTGTGCCTGTGTACTCACATAAGTGTACTCACCTAATTGTGGTTGCAGGGGTCGATTCATAACTGCTGGCCCCGCCATTCCCCGAGCCTTATCGTACCTCTTCTTAAAGCTATGTATGGAGCCTGCCTCCACTACACAACTCCGCAGACTGTTCTACTTCCTGACAACTCTAAGACTTAAGAAATACTTCCTTACATCCTTAAGACTCATCTGAGTCTTCAACTTCCAATTGTGACCCCTTGTTGCTGTGTCCCATCTCTGGAACATCCTGTCCTTGTTCACCTTGTCAATTCCTCTCGGTATTTTATATGTTGCTATCGTGTCCCCCTCCTCTCTCTCCTATCCTCCAGTGTCATCAGGTCGATTTCCCTTAACCTCTCCTCATGGGACATGCCCCTAAGCTCTGGGACTAATCTCCTTGCAAACCTTTGCACTAATTTCTTAACGTGTTTGACCAGGTGTGTGTTCCAGACTGGTGCTGCATATTCCATTATAGGTCTGTGTACAGAGTCCTGAACTATTCCTTACTGAGGTATCGGAATGCTATTCTTAGATTTGCCAATTGCCCATATGCTGCAGCAGTTATTTGGTTGATGTGCGATTCAGGAGATGTGCTCGGTATTATACTCACCCTAAGATCCTTTTCCTTGAGTAAGGTTTGCAGTCTTTCGCCCTCTAAACTGAACTCTGTCTACAGTCTTTTATGCCGTTTTCCGATCTTCATGACTTTGCACTTTGTGGGGTTAAACTCTTGGAGCCAGTTGCTGGATCAGACTTGCAGCCTAACCAGATCCCTTTGTAGTCCTGCTTGATCCTCATTCGACATAATTAGCTTCATATTGTCTGCAAACAGGGACACTTTTGAGTCTATCCCATTCGTCATGTCATTCACATATATCAGAAAAGAGCACTGGTCCTAGGACTGACCCCTGTGGAACCCTGTTCGTCACAGGCGCCCACTCTGATACCTCATCACGTACCATGACTCGCTGCGGCCTCCCTGTCAAGTATTCTCTGATCCATCGCAGTACCTTTCCTGTTATATGTGCCTGGTCCTCCAGCTTTTTTAATAATCTCTTGTGTGGAACTGTGTCAATAGCCTTCTTACAATAAAATAAAATGCAATCTACCCCCCTCCTTCCTCTGTCTCTCTTGCCCTACTGCTGTCACCTTGTCATAGGACTCCAGTAGGTTTGTGACACAGGATTTCCCTTCCCTGAAACCATGCTGGTTGTCTTGAATAAGCTCATTCCTTTCTAGGTGCTCCACCACTCTTCTCCTGATAATCTTCTCTGTGACTTTGCATACGTGTGTGTGTGCGTGTGTGTGTGTTAGTTACCATTTTGTCCTAGGCACATGTCGATTAGACGCTAGGCCTGTTGTATATATGTGTGTGTGTGTGTGTGTGTGTGGAAGGAAACACTTCAAAATGTTTCGGCCCCGCCGGGAATTGAACCCGGGCCCTCCGTGCGTGAAACAAGAGCGCTAGCCACCATGCCATCGGGTGTGTTAGTTAGTTAGTTACCATTTTGTTCTAGGCACATGTCAATTAGACACTAGGCCTGTTGTATGTATGTGTGTGTGTGTGTGTGTAAGGAAACACTTCGAAATGTTTCTGCCCCACCGGGAATTGAAACCGGCCCCTCCGTGCGTGAAGCGAGAGCTTTACCCACTAGTGTGTGTGTGTGTGTGTGTGTGTGAGAGAGAGAGAGAGAGAGAGAGAGAGAGAGAGAGAGAGAGAGAGAGAGAGAGAGAGAGAGAGAGAGAGAGAGAGAAAATTACCTACGGTATTCATACAGGAGGTCGTAGCGTACCGTCTTCAGCATTTATCATATAGTATGTGCAAAATTTTCAGTTTGTATCCCATACCGAGTCTTGGATCTAATTTCAGCAGCTTACTACGGTATTTATATATAAAAAAATTAATTTTGTTTTACAAATCATAATTGTATAACTACAAAGGCATATATCAACAGGCAGTTAAGATGTTTTGTTTGGTTGTCAGGTCTACCGAGACTGGAGATGCTGGATCTGTCGCACAATAAAATAGGTAAGCTGAGTGAGAACAGTCTCACCATCCACCACCATAGCGCCTCCTCCCTCAGCGTCGACCTCTCCCACAACGACATCTCCTACATCGAGTAAGTAATCCTCGTGTTAATACCGATGGATTATGGGACGTAATAAAGACATTTATTGAGAATGTTTCGGTACAAGTGGCGAAACTTATCCTTTAATAAATGTCTAACTGTGCATGTGTCTCATTTCATAACTATTATTTTTATACTACCATATGTTCAAACTATTCGAAAGTCATTATTTTAGACGCCATCTCCTGGTTTTTTTTTTACATTATTGCTATTATTAAAAATAAGCGGTCAAGCCGTATGGGTCATACAGCTGTATTTTTGTATGACAGGTATTTATATTCTTGTATTTACTGTATATAACAGACACTAATATGAAGAGAGGACAGATGATCCGTGCTACTTCATTCTAGGGATGAACATAACTTATTAGTTAGCCATCAATACTAACTCCCTTCCCAACGCTGTTTCCCTGTCACCATGGGGTCCCTGTGGTGGTGGTGACGGGTGTGGCTGCGCAGACCTGGGGTGATAGCAGGAGTGAAGGTGTATGCCTTTAATCTTCGGTACAACCAGCTCATCACCCTCCAAGAGACAGTCTTCAGGCCTCTCATCGATTTGTCACGCGGAACCTCCAGGTTCTTTGTATCAGGTAAGCTGGCTCTCGCTCTATCTCTCTCCCTCCCCCCTGTTCTGGCATTTTGTTTATGGCTAGAACTCTTAAAAGGATTTCTGTATCAATTCTGAGTCCCAGGCATGGTTTTGAATCCTAGTAGTGGTTTTCTGAATCTTAAGCACGGTTTTTGAACTCGTACATTTTAATAACAGACTTGGTTTTCATGAGTTTCATTATTTTAGCTAGTACTTACTTGACTTCATTTCTTGTACATAGGAAGTATCTTTCATTTCCCAGTCCTAGATATGTTTCTTTCTTTTTCCATTCATACGATGCTCGTTGGCTTCTTTGCTTTAGAAAGGAGCCTCAAACTGTGATGAGGTGTTTTGATGCTTCGGTTGACCCAGATGGTGAGGGACCCGAACAAGTTTTCCCAACGATGTTGCAATCTTTTCCGTGGCAGAATGATGGCGTCTCTTGATTCTTGCATCATAAGAGTTGTCATTTTTTTTCCGTTTTAGCGGTGGTTATAACCAGTGTTTCGTTGGAGTGAGGGCGGAGATGTACGAGAGGGGGTGAGAACTTGGGTGCTGTGGCTGATAAGCGGAATATTAAGAAACATTTACCCTGGAGGAGAAAGAGTGATTGACCAAAAGTAGAAGAGGCGAGAGTAGTGGACTGATAGGAGAGAGGGAAGAAAAGATGTAGAATTGGTCATATAAGGATAGAGAAAGGAAGGATAAGGTAATAGGACAAAGCAACTGTTTATTATTTGAGATTTAGATCTTGGGTATAATGTTCTAAATAAATATTTTGAGTAGTTGAGGTAGTCAAAATAATTAGCTTATGGAAAGGTGAAAGAGGTTTTCATTGAGAATGCACAAGCGGAATCCTAAGTCAGTACTCCTCCCTGTCTTGGGCGCAATAATAAATATACCTTGTAACAAGTACACAGTTCTTATCACTCCTGCTTCAGTGTAGTGACATTTAATTCACTTGTGAGGAGGAACAGAATAAATCTTATATGCACTATATTTTTCAACATCCTTGTATTTACCTGTTATACTGCGACTTCTCTGGTTCGTTCGCTTGCACACACTCCGATATTTTGCCCAATATTCATCTAAACCCAGGTTATTCTCTTAGATTGTTAATATTGAATGCCAGGAGTCAATATTCACTCAGGTATGTGATTCATATTGTCTCACACAGATAACCCCATCACATGTGATGATCTCTGCTGCTGGATCGCTACTAACGAGACGGTCAGCGGCTGCTTCGACAACTTCCGTTGCCCAAACCTCAACAACGAGCCCATTGACAGCTTCGTCACTATGTGTTTGTCACAAACCGTGGCCGTCGCTTCTGCCGTGAATGGTGGCGCAGACGCTAACGTGGAAACTGTCAACAAAGGCGGTAGACCGGGCTCACTCCTGATCCAGCAGATAAAGAGGAACCCCAAACTTGTCCCTCTCCGAGCCACGTCGTCTAGAAGCCAGCGTGGTGTGGTACACACGAATTTCAGCACTCCCTAAAGAATTCCTTTTTTATTGTTTACATTTCTTAGAAAGATGTAAAATCAATTGGGTTGGAACCCTGAATTATTTAGATGTTTTAAATATTAGATTCAGGAGAGATTTTGCTTATGCTGTCTAAAGGGGCTTCGCTGGCTATACCCGTTAACGTTCCTCTGTAAGCACTAGTCTCCAGACTCAAGTCTATATAACATACTCTATAAAGATTTTCTGTAAGTATAATATGACAATGTTTTTGTTAGGTGTTACCAGGGGAGCAAAGTTCAATGTGATCCTTTTCTTCTCGTGGTTGCACTTTTATGAGTGTCAATTACCTATATTTGCACTTACAGGAGTAAATACTAAAGCATACTGTTACGTATGTGAGGAAGGTTTGAGCAGAGCCAAATCAATAAAGGCGTTACTGATTTAATGAAGACACATCAATACAAAGTTTACTTTTGATCATGATGAGGCACCCTTCACATTTTAACATGTTAAGTAAAAGGACACAAATGGGTCTTCCCTCACTAAATACGCCCATTACAAGTCTTACATCACTGAACACGTCTTGCATTTGTGTCCTTTTACTTAACATATTGTCGGTAATTCTACCAATATTAATACACATTTTAACATTCAGCGCCAGCCCAGTACACACCTCACAGAACTGTACTCGTATCCCTGGCAACACTGCTCAATACACAACACTAGTTACAAAGGAAATAAATGGTATAAAATACCGACACAATGGAAAAATAAACACATAAGCAGTATAATGTGATCCTTTATTGACAACGTTTCGCCCACGCAGTGGGCTTTATCGAGTCACAGACAGATCTACCTGACTAAATCCTATAAATACTCATGTTCTTCTTTTTCCAGGTAGATCTGTTTGTGACTAGATAAAGCCCACTGCGTGGGCGAAACGTTGTCAATAAAGGATCACATTATACTGATTATGTGTTTATTTTTCCACTAGTTACAGTATCGCATTACATTGTTTACAGCATCCCACTATTCTGGTTACAGTATCTCACTACACTAGTTACAGTATCTCACTACACTAGTTACAGTATCTCACTACACTAGTTACAGTATCTCACTACACTAGTTACAGTATCTCACTACACTAGTTACAGTATCGCACTACACTGGTTACAGTATCGCACTACACTAGTTACAGTATCGCACTACACTAGTTACAATATCTCACTACACTGGTTACAGTATCTCACTACACTGGTTACAGTATCTCACTACACTGGTTACAGTATCTCACTACACTGGTTACAATATCTCACTACACTGGTTACAATATCTCACTACACTGGTTACAGTATCTCACTACACTGGTTACAATAGTCATCACTACACTAGTTACAGTATCTCACTACACTAGTTACAATATCTCACTACACTGGTTACAGTATCCACTACACTAGTTACAGTATCACTACACTAGTTACAATATCTCACTACACTGGTTACAGTATCTCACTACACTAGTTACAGTATCTCACTACACTGGTTACAGTATCTCACTACACTAGTTACAGTATCGCACTACACTAGTTACAGTATCACTACACTGGTTACAGTATCTCACTACACTAGTTACAGTATCCACTACACTGGTTACATATCTCACTACACTAGTTACAATATCTCACTACACTAGTTACAATATCTCACTACACTGGTTACAGTATCGCACTACACTGGTTACAGTATCGCACTACACTGGTTACAGTATCTCACTACACTGGTTACATATCTCACTACACTAGTTACATATTCACTACTGGTTGTTCACTACACTAGTTACATATCTCACTACACTGGTTACAGTATCGCACTACACTGGTTACAGTATCGCACTACACTGGTTACAGTATCTCACTACACTAGTTACAATATCTCACTACACTAGTTACAATATCTCACTACACTGGTTACAGTATCTCACTACACTGGTTACAGTATCTCACTACACTGGTTACAGTATCTCACTACACTGGTTACAGTATCTCACTACACTAGTTACAATATCTCACTACACTGGTTACAGTATCTCACTACACTAGTTACAATATCTCACTACACTAGTTACAATATTTCACTACACTGGTTACAGTATCGCACTACACTGGTTACAGTATCGCACTACACTGGTTACAGTATCTCACTACACTAGTTACAATATCTCACTACACTAGTTACAATATCTCACTACACTGGTTACAGTATCTCACTACACTGGTTACAGTATCTCACTACACTGGTTACAGTATCTCACTACACTGGTTACAGTATCTCACTACACTAGTTACAGTATCTCACTACACTGGTTACAGTATCTCACTACACTAGTTACAGTATCTCACTACACTAGTTACAATATCTCACTACACTGGTTACAGTATCTCACTACACTGGTTACAGTATCTCACTACACTAGTTACAGTATCTCACTACACTGGTTACAGTATCTCACTACACTGGTTACAGTATCTCACTACACTAGTTACAATATCTCACTACACTGGTTACAGTATCTCACTACACTGGTTACAGTATCTCACTACACTGGTTACAGTATCTCACTACACTAGTTACAATATCTCACTACACTGGTTACAGTATCTCACTACACTGGTTACAGTATCTCACTACACTGGTTACAGTATCTCACTACACTGGTTATAGTATCTCACTACACTAGTTACAATATCTCACTACACTGGTTACAATATCTCACTACACTGGTTACAGTATCTCACTACACTAGTTACAGTATCTCACTACACTGGTTACAGTATCTCACTACACTGGTTACAGTATATCACTACACTAGTTACAATATCTCACTACACTAGTTACAATATCTCACTACACTAGTTACAGTATCTCACTACACTGGTTACAGTATCTCACTACACTGGTTACAATATCTCACTACACTGGTTACAGTATCTCACTACACTAGTTACAGTATCTCACTACACTGGTTACAGTATCTCACTACACTGGTTACAGTATCTCACTACACTAGTTACAATATCTCACTACACTGGTTACAGTATCTCACTACACTGGTTACAATATCTCACTACACTAGTTACAATATCTCACTACACTAGTTACAGTATCTCACTACACTGGTTAGCATATGTCTATCACTACACTGGTTACAATATCTCACTACACTAGTTACAATATCTCACTACACTAGTTACAATATCTCACTACACTGGTTACAGTATCTCACTACACTGGTTACAGTATCTCACTACACTAGTTACAATATCTCACTACACTGGTTACAGTATCTCACTACACTGGTTACAGTATCTCACTACACTGGTTACAGTATCTCACTACACTAGTTACAGTATCTCACTACACTAGTTACAATATCTCACTACACTGGTTACAGTATCTCACTACACTAGTTACAATATCGCACTACACTAGTTACAGTATCGCACTACACTAGTTACAATATCTCACTACACTAGTTACAGTATCTCACTACACTAGTTACAGTATCTCACTACACTAGTTACAGTATTCAGCCTCTTATCCTTTCGTTAGTTCACCTTGATCAAGAATGATGACCAATTCTCATTGTCCCGCTATATTTAATCCAACTTATCTGTATCGCATACCATTAATGTTATGATATATAATTTTGGATGACCTTGCTTACTTCCCACACACACTGTGACACACGATGCAAGAAATCTATTTTCCGAGTGTATCTGCCAGGATTTCATACTCACCCGTCTCCTGATAATCTAGGCCTCTTCCCATCTTATCTATCAGCCTTACGGCTCCTCCTAGGATACACACGGCCTACTGCCGACAATACTGAAAAAAGACACGGTGCAGTAACGGCTTTTATCGGCACGTTTCGCTCTGTTAGAACCTGATGAAAGCCCTGGGTCAAACACTGTCTTAACATTTTATTTTTTCCTGCAGCTCTTCCCTCTCTTATTGTGTTAGGGGCCAGTAAACACGTCCACCCTCACTGTAAACATCCACCACAGGTCATCCCTCACTGAATACGCCCATTACAGGTATACCCTCACTGAACACGTCCGCTACAGATCCTCCCTCACTGAACAAGTCTACTATAGGTCACCCCTCACTGAACACGTCCCTTACAGGTCTACCGTTACTAAATAGTCCACTACAGGTCCACCGTCACTGAACATATCCTCTATGGGTCTTCCCTCACTAAATACGCCCATTACAAGTCTTACATCACCGAACACGTCTACTACACGTCCTCCGTCACTGAACACGTCCACTACAGATCCTTCCCTCATTAAACATGTCCACTACATTAACAACCCACTACTGCCATTCGCCCTTCGTAACATCATAAACCATATAAGAATTGAAATCATTTCTTACTCAGTGATAATGTTGTATAAAGGAAACACAATTATAAGTAGTCTTGGTTATTGTATACAACATTAGCATTAACAATATAGTTTTAGCGTTTTGAATTTACCACTTTTATGTAAACTTTAGATTATAAAAAGCTATGCTTATCACATGTAACATGTGTGCCTTTCATTTACATGGTAAGATGTTATGATAGATGTCGATGTTTGTGTCGAGGCAGCAACGCTGATCTCACATGGGATTTCATCTATGATTTGATTAATACATGCACAGTGTGATGAAAGTAATTTGTCAATACTAGCTTCGTATATTATTAATATTGTTATTATTTTTGGCCATATTAGCTGCTTCCCGACAAGATAGTGTATCCCAAAAATAGTAACGCAGTTACCATCATTTATTCACTGTTATGTTGGCAAAACACACACCACCTGTAGAGTGGAGTGTATGCCATAAATTATGAGGTTCATCTACAATTATACTTTTAGATGAATAAGACACACGTATTTCATCTGTTTGTCGGTGTTATATACCAGTAATATAATTATAGATGTGATTTTACCAGTTCATCTTCATTAATTATTTAGCAATACGTAAACATAATAAACTTGACATTATTATATCTGAAAATTAAAATCTAAAAGAAAGTTTTTTCTTAAGTTTCCTAAAGAAAATTTGGCAATGACAACTTCGTATATATAATCAAAAAGTATCTGTATCGTAATGTATATATACATAGTAGCAGTATATACACTTTTGAGGATATATAGCACTCCAGCTGTCTCCCACTGAGGTAAAATGACCTGACAAAGAAGAAAACACTTTCGCTGTCACTCATTTAATCATTCTTGCCAGAAGGACGCCGACATCACAGTTCAGACGACACGCCAAACTGCAACATCCCCACCCCTCTTTCAGAGTACAAGCACTGTATTTCCTCACCTCCACGACTCCTCTCCACCCCATATCTATATATCTAAACCACAACCCAACAGTCCCTCCTCAGCCCTCTAAATAATACTTTTGTTAATTCCACACCTTCTAATGTCCAAACTCCTAATTTTCTGCATAATACTAACCCCAGTGCCGTCAAAAACTCAGGGGTCAAATGGTTAAATGAGCGACAATAAAATTTGATCCATGGAAGAGGATGCAAAATCCAATTCCTTGAATCAAGAGCCCCTCAACGACGTCAAAGAGCCTTAGTGGAGAGGACATGCAGCTTTAATGACCCTCATGTAGTCTATAACGTTTAAACCTTAAACAAACCAACTCGGTGGATTTAGCGCCTTTCCATGATTAGGTTAGGTAAGGTTTGTCAGGAAACAGGACAAGTGTTTCCTGACGCGGGTCTTAGTCATATGATGACCCGCTGTTGGAGCTTTTGGTTATCTGCCCGAGGCCTTCAGCTGGCTTACCGGTATAACCCTTTAAAAATTATGGTCATAATTACAACCACTGTTGCCTCTCCATGAATAATACTGAATCATTAAGGCATTGTTAACGATGAAAAAAAGAAGAAAACAGAGGATGAACAGGGAAAAATAAAACTAATCAACACCTTAGTGCTTGTATCTAAATTCAAACATCAAAAGAAAACGACGGAGGAAAAGAATTACAGGAAATTCCATTTTCAATTTTTAAAGTAATTGAGGAAGATTTCTGAATTTTTGTTTGCTTTGTCCAAGAGTATTTTTATTACCTTGAGAAACTGCAGCAGTGAGTGAGGTACACTATCAGCACGAGGTGCTCGCCCTCACCCTTCACTACCACACACATGACGCACGAGGTGCTCGCCCTCACCCTTCACTACCACACATGACGCACGAGGTGCTCGCCCTCACCCTTCACTACCACACACATGACACGAGGTGCTCGCCCTCACCCTTCACTACCACACATGACACACGAGGTGCTCGCCCTCACCCTTCACTACCACACACATGACACACCAATTATATCTTCTTTTATTGCTTACAATTACTCAATCTTGGAAATGTTTATATAATATCGTCTACAGCAACAAAAGAAAAACTTGAGGTAGATAAGGGGGTATTGATGGTGGCTAGAAGCTACAATTCCCCTTCACTTGAGCTATCCTTTCCTTCCTCGGATCAAACCTGACTGTCTCTCGTCCCCAAAACGCTGACCAAACATATCTGCCTTCCACTTCCCCACACATACACATTGGCATTTCTACCTTGTCCAAATAGGATGATATATATCCACCTACTGCTATTACCTGCCATTAACGAGTGAGACTATTGCTAGGCAGTATGTCAATAACGGTGCCCGCGAGAGACTGCAACTAGGCGGTAACGGTTACAAGACAAAGCTCGCTATCATTCTTCTCTCACTACCCCAGAGGACGGGATAGTGATAACCTCGTCTCAAAAAACAATTACCACTACCACCACCACATTTATATTCTGACGAACTTAATCATCACACTCATTCACTCAAGACAACTCATCAACGAAACAGTGGTGAATACACATGCTACAAATATTCTTAACGAATTGCCAAAGAAAATGAGTCAGCAAACAGAATATTGTACTACAGCCAAATCAGAGTAATACTCAGAAAATAAAGTAAATAATTATATTTTATCAAGAAATCTATGCTAATATATTTCATATTATGCCTTCATTACGTCGTGTATTGGCTTGTATAGTGTGCGTGTGCGCCTTCCAGAGTACTCTTGAAGACAAAGCTTCCAATGTTAATATGAGAGAATATAAACTCTTCGAATCAAATTTATTAAGAAAGTACATACTTACTCTTCAAAAAAATATTTATAAGAATAATCTAATCGATTTCGAACTAAAAACTGGAAACAGTGCCCTAATTAATCAAAATAATTTTTTGGGTGGTGCTAACGAAAATCGAGTGCTGCAAGAGGTCCCTAAAAACCCAGTTCTGGACCCTCCAGTGACGCCTTTTAGCCTTATTACTCTTACAACGAGCAACACAGCGAGGGAACATATACCCGACGGTCAGGCAGAGGAATCTGACGACGATGGGCCTTCAATGAGAGGCACAGCACCGCCCTCTGTGTGTGACCTGTGCCCCACCACCGTAGATAACAAGAACCCCCTCTCACCTTGTACAGTAAGTTTTGTGAGATTCCTCACAGGTAAAACAAAACTTGTGTTTTTACAGTACTTTCTCGTAATTATAGTTTAGTGTCCTGGGTGGAGTACATGGGAAATGTAGATAGCTGACGTCTTTATATATATTCCACTCCGAAGCTATCTGCTGAGGAATATTAACTACACTCTTTTTACATCTATCTGCCAAGGAAGATGTGGCAAAGATGGTACCTGGTGGCAAAAGCTATCGCTTCACACGGTGAGGGTTCGGGTTCGATTCCCGGCGAAGGGGTGGAAACATTGGGCGTGTTTCCTTACACCGGTTGTCCATGTTCAGCCATCAGTAATAGAGTACCTGGGTGTTAGTCGACTGGTGTGGGTCGCATCCTGGGACAAACCTGACCTAATTTGCCCCAAATCATCTGCATAACAAACGGTTTTCTATGTAGTAGTATGTCATATATATCAGCAAGGCCTGTGTACCTTGTATATGTACTTGTAGAAATAAAGATATGATATTATACGATTATGAAGAATTGGAACTATTCTCCCTTCCTAGGATTATACATGAGTACCTCCCTTTTCCCAGGCAATGTTTGACATCTAAAATTCGTGAAGGTTAGGCGAGATATTCACGATCACAGCCGAACCTTATATAACTATACAATAAAACAGTTTCAAACTTATTCAATATTACCATAACTAGTATAATGTCGAATTTAGTGTTATAAAGCAATATATAATTAATAACGTAAAATATTCAAATACTCACTCAAAACAAATAAATTTAGATTATTGGTAATAAATTCCAGTTTAATAAACGTATTCTTGCAGCCTATATTTATTTTACACGTTTCGTATTCTTATGATTTAGCAACGACCGTTATGCTACGAACACTTGTATGGGTAGCAGCTAGGAGGAGGCTGGAGGAAGTGGTCAAATCATATTATGCAGAATATAAGCAGCACAGAAATTAGAAGGCGGTATTGTGGTACGACAGGTATAATTCAGAGAGCAAAAAGGGGGTTACCGATATGGTTCGGTCATTTAAAAAAGATGAAAAAGAATAGGTTGATCAATGCGATAACTCCGAGACGGATGAATGGAGAGGTAGGGGTCGTAACAGGAAGGGATGTAGGGAGGGTGCTAAGTTTTTGAGTGGTGGAGGCTAGAGTATCCAGCAGGCATATTTCAGTGTTTTATAGTGTGAACAAGGTATACAACGTTTATGAAGGAATTCACAAAAAGAAATTAACCGGACGTTAGGTCTAGGGGTAGGGATTACAGTTGCAGTTCAGAGGGTCATTTGAATTGTGATGTTCATACACTTAAAGATGGCCAATGTGAATAAAATGTATAAGTATTAGATTAGGTTAACTGATGTTAACGTAATAATAACCGCTCTTAAATAACGTCTCTAAAGAAATAAGATTTATGTATGTAGAGGCTCATAGCTCAGTGGTAGCGAAGGACCTGTGTTGATCTTTGCAGGTGGAGATATATTGTTAAGTCTCCTTACATCTATTTCCCCATTTCACCTAGCATCAAATAGGTATCTGTGTTAGTCCAGTGTTGTGAATGGCATTCTGAAGGGTGGTAGTATACCTTTAGCAGGGCTGAGCTTTAAAATAAGCTGAGGTAGGATAACAGCTCTTAGCTTGCAAAAAAATAATGGCACTTCTGCAATAACATAAGTAGTGCAAAAGTTTGTTTTAAACATCCTACTTCCCATTAACTGATATTTTTTAATACAGCATTTTCTTGCCACCTAGTTTTTCCATGTGGTCAGTGCGGGCAGGATTTGGAAAGAGCATTCTTTTGTTATATTGACACTATGTGCAAAAAGAGAGCTTTAGAAATTGAAATAGATATTTTATATTTATCTGTTGATAAATCTGATGTAGACCGGAATGTCTTCTGTTATCTTTCTTGTGTACTCTCCTGTACTGCCATAGCCATACACTTTATGTACCTTAGTGTACCACAATCAATTCTCAAGTACTCCCGTGTATTCAAATATACTACTGTGTACTCCCATATAATACCGTGTACGCCCATATACTGTCGTGTACTCTCATTATTATTATTAGTATTAGTATTATAATCAAAAGAAGAGCTAAACCACAAGGGTCATACAGCCGTGTACTCTCATATACTACCGTATACTCCTAGTACCGTGTACTCCTATATACTATCGGAGAGTCCCATATGGTTAGTTGGTTAATGGAGTTTAAAGCCTATCGACTATTCGAGGGTCATTAAGGCTTGCTGCAAGTAATATGTTCACTACCAATCAAGAATACTTTTATTCCTTAAAAACTGTAATTTCTTTAAAAGGGGAATTAAAACATGTATATAAACCTGTCGGTACGTACACACACACACATACACACACACACACAACACACACACACTTCAAACACACACACAAACAAACAAACAAACAAACAAACAAACACACACACACACACACACACACACACAGGTCCCATTTGGTAGGTTGGTTATTTGGGTTTAAGGCCTATCGCCTTTACAAGGGCCATTAAGGCTACACGATAGCCTATTCTACATCAGACCAAAATGTTTTAATCCCTAAAATAGGGATTAAAGTTAGTATGGTTTGTTTGCAATCGTGGTATGGTTTGTTTGCAATCGTGTCATTACGATTTCGTGAGTCATGTTGACGGATTTGAAGGGGACTTGAGCTAGAGTTCGTCACGGTCATGCTAGCGAGAGATTCGTCTGTAAAAACTTGCATAAATGGACACAGTGATGCCTATGCTAACCTTCCTATGGTGTAGAAATATACCTAGTTGGATGAATCTTATTGAAGCTAGCTGGCCCAGTGGCTTACGCGACGGTCTGGAGTTTTGAGACTCTCTGACCGCGGGTTCGAACCCCACCCGTGGTATGGCTTGAAGACGTAAATCTGTACCGTATGACTGGAGGCACGTAACGCTAATAACCTTGCAAACCTAATTTGTTTTTTGTAGCTCTATTAAGCATTGTTCGGACATTAATACAGCCATATTTGTGTGTGCTTCAGTGTGTGGGTAACTCTGGGAGCCTGGCTGGGGAGATCAGCATCACCTGCCCGCCCAGCACGGCCACCACAGAGCAGCTTCACGACCTCTTCACTCATACAGACTTTTTTACCTCCAGCGTCTTTAGGTGAGTCCTCTATTATACCTCCTCCCCTCGCCTTCCCGCTTTTTTCTCTCATTTGCGCATGCACACACACACACACACACACACACACACACACACACAAAGGCGGAGGCCATTAGCTATGAATCGACCCCTGCAACCACATATAGACGAGTACACCCACCAAGTGAAAAGTCATGAAGCTTGAGGAAGGAAAACGAAGACCGCAGACGGAGTACAACCTAGGGGTCAAAGGCTGCAAAACACACTCAATAAAAAGGATATTGGGGGTGAGCATCATACCGAGCACATCTGAGGCGCACATGAAGCAAATAACTGATACAGCATATGGGGGCCTGGCAAACCTAGGAATAGCGTTTCAACGTCTAAGGAGCCATTCACGACGCTGTACACTGTGTACGTCAGGCTCATACTGGAGTATGCAGCACCAGCATGGAAACCACACTCGGTCAAATACGTCAAGCAACTGGAGAAAGCGCAAAAGTTTGCAACAAGAATAGTCCCGTAGCTAAGGGGTATGTCCTACGAGAAGAGGTAGGCTAAGCGAACTCAACATGACAACACTGGAGGACAGGAGGGATGGGATGGACATGATAACGCCGACATGTAAAATACTGATAGTAATTCACAAGGTGGACAGGGCCAGAATGTTTCAGATGGGACACAGGAACAAGGAGACACAACTGGAAGTTAACAATTCATATGGGTCATAGGGATGTTAGGAAATATTTCTTCAGCCTCAGAGTTGTCAGGAAGTGGAACAATCTGAAAGGTGAAGTAGTGGAGGCAGGATCCATACACAGTTTTAAGAAGAGGTACGATAAGGCTCTTGGAGCAGGAAGCGTGGACCTAGTAGCGATCAGCTAAGAGGCGTGGCAGAAGCTGTGACTCGACCCCTGCAACCGCAAATAGGTGAAAACACACACAAACACTCAAACAGAATTACACACAAACCGTATAACGTAGAGGCATGTGCAAGTTTAGCAAACCTTAGAACTGCATTCAGGAACTTGAATGAAGATCATTCCAAATTTTATATACGACATATTACTAAAAACGTGGCTCTAGTGTTAACTGACATCTGGTCAAGCACGTGAAGCTCACACAAATCTGAAAGTTTAAAAACTAACTGGTGCCAAAACTGAGAAGGATGCATTGTAAGAGATTAAATCAGCTGAATCTGACGATATTAGCAAATGATCAAGTCTTAAGAGGAATATATATTGGAAATAGAGCGGACTGTGAATTAAAAGGATTATGATCAAGGAGACAAGTGGAAGCTGAAGACACAAATAAGCCATTGGAATGTAAGGAAGTATTACTTTACTCTCAAGATATTTGAAAAGTTGAATGATTTGATGGTGGCAGTGGTGGAGGCAAACTCAATTCACAGCTTCAAGAGTAAATATGAAAAGGCACAAGAGGCCAGAAATCAGTGATGCTGATCAAAGTAGTCTATGAGGCGGGACCAGGTGCTATCTCGACTTCTAAAAACAACACTGGCAGTGCGACGACAAGGTTTGCGTGGGAAGTGGGAAACGAGAAGAGACTTGTCCACGAGAATGAATATAAAATCACCTGCAACAGTTATGCCACTAACAACGTGCATGTGAACGCGCGAGCGGGCGCGACACATACACACACACACACACACACACACACACAACGACGCTGAAGCAACGTAATACACCGGTTTCTCTTAATACTTCAAATTTAGCGACTGTTGTGGTGTAGTGGTTAGTGTTATGGCGTTTGTAAGGCATCATGGCGACAGTTTGTATGACAAACACACGCAGGTTTATGTCCTGAAGCCCTTCAAGGAGAGGGGGAGGAGGGAATTGCCTTGATGCTGGTACTCTTGATCCAAGGAATTGGAGCTACCCCTTTCCTTCCTCGGTCAAAACTCAATGCTTCTCATTTCCTAGGAACTGCATAACCCTAATGGGTTTAGTACTTCCCCATGAATAATAAATATATAATCTGATGCTGATGCATAGGGTTTAAAAGCACCATTTTGAGGATGAATTGTGTTGACAGATTCACCTTGCAAGGGTCCAACGTGAGCGGGGTGCTGAGTCAGGAGCTGTGGGGAGACCTCACCTTCACCCAGGTCATCATCACTGATAACAAGATCAATCATGTCGACAACAAGGCTTTCAACAACTCCGCCAACACCCTCACCTTACTTAACCTCGGTAAGAGTCTCAAGATCTCTGAAGCTCTCTTAAGGTCTGTCAAGCTCTCTGCAAGGTCTGCCAAACTCTCATCAATGTTTGTCAAGCTCTCAAGGCCTACAGTGGGCTGTCGATGTCTGCCTTTGTATTCTGCCCAAGTCCGCACGTGTTTTTCCTATATGTATCTGACAAGATCTGTATGTGTCTGGCACAATTCCGCTAATCGCGTGTATTTTATATGCTAGGATTTCTATTCTCCAGCGATGGTAGAAGTCTATCAATATGAATTATTATGCGAGAAATTACCTGCATGAGGTTTACAGGGTATTACCTGAATTATTACGTGCAAGTAATTTGGGCGAGGTAAGTGGGTCTTAGTCACAGTCGGTCGCAGAACTGTCACTCCCCCGATGCCCACTTCATCACTACTCTCACAAAAAGTTAGACCTGACATTAAATTAATAATTACAATATTAAAACCAGCTACTCTGGTAAATTAAAATTGTGTAGACTGTATATTTTGGTTTACTTGCTGGGTACACAAAATATAACTATTAATACAATACATAGAATACAACAGTGTTATTAGAAAAGAAAATTCGTATTACCACTTACCATTTAATTACTGTAGATGGATCACACCACAACACCTGCCTAATAGAATCCTACACTGGCCAGCGAGAAATCTAAATAGAAGGACTAATGGCACACTTTCCTGTGTGAGTGATGATGTAGTCTTATCTTCCGTCATCCACACGTAATTCTGGAGGTCTCGCAAATTTCCTGTCCCAATTCTTCAACAGGAGACATTAATAAGAGTTACTATTACAAATTCAGGCTAAAACACCACAAATTGGCCTCGATGACGCCAGATTATTAGTTGAATTTTCCACAACAAACTGTGCTCACAAATTACAAATGGTGTCTCTCCCCCTGTATCACTCCGCGGCCGCTGCACACCCTCCTTCACACAAAATTTCTCGAAGGGACAAATCAGCATCATTTTAATACACAGTTATTATATTATTAAAATTTACACATGCTGAATTTGAGAAATTTCAAAATTTTCCACAATCAAGTTCAGTCAGTATTTCTCAATGTTTACTAGTGTTTGGCTAAGCATGTTAATGCTCATCAGGTACTAACACACTCTGGGCCCTTTATTAACACACACACTTTTGGCCCTTATTAACACAGACGCACACTCAGGGATCCCCGTTCACACTATTACAAACACACTTTTGCCGTTTTACTAACAGACAACACAAACTGGGTATGATGTTAACACAGTATGGGCTCCTCCCTTCACACAAACATTCTATACCTCTTATTTACAGACAACACACTCGCGGTCCTCTGATAACTCTATACAGGTCAAACACTATCACAAACACACACCTGGCCCTTCCTAACAGACAATACACTCTGGGTTTGATGTTAACATATACTGTGGGACTCCCACTAAAACACTTCGTGCCCCTTTTTAACATATACACAACACTGAGCAACTTATAAATACACACACACAAGGTTCCTTCTTCATTAACACTCAACACACTGTGTCCCTCACTAAGTTTAACAAAGTCGTGGCCTTCAGATAACAACGAGATCAGCTACTACGTAACGTCAGGCATTGACGACCTGCCTAAGCTAACAACACTGGTGTTGAAGAGGAACCGTATCCCCATCGTTTTCACCAACGCCTTCAGCTACACCAATCTCACAGTGCTCGACCTCTCCTCCAACCTCATAGACACCATTGGCAAGGACGCCTTTGCAGGTACTGTACTGTTTTGTCGGTGATGTTAATTACTTACAAGGGGAATCAAAACACTAAAGTATAACAACACCGCTCATTAACACAAATGAACATACATGGAGACAATAAAACAAATTATGAGTACTGTATATACAATAGTCTGTTAATATAAAGCCGAATCTTTTGCTGCCTCAATTTGCGTTGTGTGTTATACAAAGTTACTAAAGCATTCTGATACACAGAATATGATTTGATTATTTTCAAATATCGTTAAAGTAATACATTTTAATGAAATGTATTAACAAAGTTTTTAACTTCAGCACTAGACAAACTGCAGGAGCTCTACCTGGATCACAACCAGCTCACTAAAGTCGACGACGACTGCTTCCGCTTCTTCAACCATAAGCCCGTCACTAACTTCCTCACAATTGACCTTTCCTTCAACAAGATCTCATATATCAGGTCAGTGTGCTACTCCTACAAGATCCCACGTCAGGTGATCATCATCATCAACACACACAAAAAAAAAAAAAAAACTACATCAGGTCCGTGTCACACACACTTGTGGTACATGGAGAGTTGATTAAGATACTTAACTGTTGCACACGTCACTCATCTACTTGTCGCCAGTGTATACCATCATTATATTGATACATAGAGAGTTCCATAGGAATCAGTTATCAACACTTTGGGTATAACAGTGTAAAACATGCATAGTATATATAATATATGGAGATCCACTAGTCGCTTTGAGAAAGAGAAGAGCTTTTGAATAATCATTGAGAGTGATCTAACGTACATTAAGAAATGTCCAGATGTGAACAAAAAAAATGCAATGGTATTTTTCATATATTGAAAATTTAGGGTACAAAATGCCAGAAACAGTATCAACACTTCACAATCCCCCTGCCCAAACTCGCCCTAAATGCACAGTCAACCTTTGGTCTCCAAATTACAAAAACAAGATGAAGACAAACTAGAGGATGCAGAGAGGAGCAGCAAAACTGTTATCCCTATTAAGGAACAAACAGCTTGAAGCAAGACTAAGCAATAGATATGTTTTCCCTTAGGAAACTGATACTACAAGGTCTCATTCAATCAAACCTTTAAGATGTTAAACAAATTTGACACACTCCAAACAATAATATCTTTTTGAAGTGTAGATTGGTACAATAACACAGAACAAAGACATGAAATTAAGAGGCCAAAGATGCAACAAAAAAAAGCGTAGTGTTTTTTACATCTATAAACAAGGGTTAAATGGATACACTGCAATGGCTGAGCATTTTATTTCTATGGGGAGCGCTAAACCCGTAAGGAATGGCTGAGCAGATACAGTATTGTGGCTGCCTGTGAATATCAGAACACCGACATTTGCTTATGAAGCATTTCAAAGTATCTGACTGACCAAGGACAACTTATGGCATTATATTTGTGATAGCGGAGGTAATATAAGACCATAAGAATGAAGGAACCCTGCAGTAGGCTTACTGGCACCTGCTAAGCAGGTCCAACTTACTTCCACTTACATACTAGTCCAACCTATATTAAAGTTACCCAAGGTTGTCAATTCAATGATACTACTTGCGAATTCGTCCCACTAATCTACAACTCTACTGCAAAACTAATACTTCTTTATAACTTTTTTCAATAAAAATGTGTCCAACTTGAATGCATTGCTGAAAGTCGTTTTGGTTAGATACTTTCAACACTTCATTTATATCCCCGTTGTTAATTCGTTTTTCATTTGTACACTTCAATATTATCTCCCCTAATTCTACGTCATTCGAGCGCTAATTCAGTGCCTTCAGCCTATCTTCGTAGGAAAGGATTCTGGTACATGGGATCAACTTCGTCATCCTTCTCTGTATATTTTCTAGTTCATTTATGTTCTGTAATATATAGTATTAGTAGTAGTGGTATAGGTAGTTGTTAATATCTCAAATCTGATTCCACTTTTTCTATTAAATGTTATTCAAGATTCCTAATGCACGTCACTGCATTCTCGCACCACGAGAAATAATCGTACAGATCTGAAAGTTTTCTGGTTATCTGTTAGTCACCTCACTGCCAAATTTATATTTTAAATGTTTTATGTATATCTTACTGGTTTATATAATCTAACCTAACGGTTAGGTTATATAAATCTGTACTACACTAACCTAGCTTATAAACCTGACCTAAACTAAACTTACTAAAAATAATGAAAGTGACATTAGATTTTTGGATTTTTAATGGTATATGGCATTTTCTGTCATATAGCAAAAATAAAATACATTACCATGTGAAGATCTTGTGGTCTTGAAGCCTTGTGGTACAGGTCGACGAAATCTTGCATAACTGATTGATATATTTGTGAAAACGTTTATAAAACATTCGCTTTGTTTTTATTATACTTTAAAATGTTAGACAGTGCACATGAATTGATTACCAGTTTATACATGTGACCAACACTTCATTATACACCTGAGCTGATCACTATTTTTCCCATATACACATGGGCTGATTACTATTTTATCAGTATGATCAATAATTAATAGACAAATTACTAACATGTTTAATAATACGTTCAGAGAATACTAATTTTTTCATGAGACTTTGTATACGAGGCAGGTTTACCCTGTTCATTTAGTATGAGTCAAACTATAACCTGTTAATACACTTCAGCACTGATATTTTCACTGCTGTCGTATACTTTTATACAATAAGACCAATATTTTATGTCAATAAGTATCCAGGTTAGGTTTATTGGGTTTTAAGCCTATCAACCCACACAGTTCATTACGGTTACATATAATGTTTATATAACCAGTCAAGGACACCTTAATCTATAAAATATACACTAAAACTGCTTATATACACAGAGATGCACACCTCTTGGTGTACATACATTGCGGACCATAAGTATTATTTGCGGCCATGACACTGTTTACTAAACGTCTCCTACCTCGGTCAAGACAACTGTTCGGTTTACTCATATTATTGACAGTTTTTATCAGACGTAATATTTATATGTTTTAAATGGCACCACTGCAATCAGTAACTATTGTCTGGACTATTAATGGTCAACAATACTAGTGTTGTTTTAGCATGCAGTAAGTAACGTGCTTCCACTATGACACCAGCCATGACACTGAACACCCTCCTGCTGGGTCCTGAGGGGCAGCATCTTTCGCTTTCCTCTAAACAACTTGTCAGAGGACGTAATAACTGCTTTACGTGTAAATGGAAAGCGCTAGCATTTATCAGAATGATCTCGAAGCTCTCTTAATACTTTATGCTTTTAAAAAAATTTAACGGCCCCAATTTCATTTTGTAAAATACGCTAACTGAAGTGTAATTAGTCTCTGGCAGATACTCACCTCATGGAACACATGTCATCAAGGGTATGTAAACAGTGAGGTGCATATCTCTCAGCATATATACACTAAGAATTTATTTTAATCACACTCCGAGAAATTAAAGTATTTTTAATAATAATAATAATAATATAATATCTTTATTTCTACAAGTACGCGTACAAGGTATACAGGCCTAGCTGACATAAATGACATACTACTATATAGAAAGCCACTTGTTATGCTGAGCATTTCGGGCAAATTAGGTCAATTTTGTCCCAGGATGCGACCCACACCAGTCGACTAACACCCAGGTACCCATTTTACACTGATGGGTGAACATGGACAGCAGGTGTCTTATGGAAACATGTCCCTAATGTTTTCCAGCCGTACCGGAGATTCGAACTCCGGACGTCAGTGTGTGAGCTGAGTGCGCTAGTGATCGAGCTATGGGACATACATAAATTGGTGGTGAAAAGTTGACATGCAGCTTTAATAACCCTCGTGTAGTTGGTGTGTGAAGAGTATAAATTCCTCAGTGTTTATTGACCATATTGTGAAATAACTCCACACTTTTTATACCCATAATATAAAATAATGGATTATAATTGTCATGTTAAATAACAAAAAAGCACAATATCGTGACTGGAACAATACACAAATAACCAGCGGGTTATTTGTGTATTGTCATATTCCCTGGAAGGCTCTAAACACGTAAGGGTCATACAGCTCCTGGGGAATGGGAGGCAAACAGGCTTGATCTTAGAAAGAAGAGGGTAACTCCAGTTCCTTAGATCGAGAGCCCTTCACCAACATAAGGTGAAGTAATGAATTTTGTTGTGTTGCAGTGAGTATGCATTCCGGGGACTTCGTAATGTGCAGATCAACTTGCAGTCCAACCACCTGACCACCATCACTGAGACAGTCTTCAAACCCATTATTCTCGACAGCCAGTACTTTGTTTTCTTAAGCTTTGATGGTTGGTATATAAATACTATATATATATATATATATATATATATATATATATATATATATATATTG